>CAAKHC010004913.1:0-13439 GCA_901007825.1 Macroramphosus scolopax | reverse complement strand
TGACCTACATGGACAAATTCATGTCCTAAACTGTCTCTCTCTCTCTCTCTCTCTCTCTCTCCCTCTTCCCTAAGGCATTTCTTTTTATTGTATTGGCCCTTAGAAAATATATAAAATCTGTTTTTATTAATGAATCCCAACATGTTATAAATGATAAGTCAATTAATGAATAATACTGCTGACATAGCAAATCAACAAAAATTTCCTGCAGCAAAATGTTTAATTACAATTCCCTGAATGTGTTTCCGCACTTGTTTTGAAATAGCAAATTGCTGCAGACGCCTCCTTAAAAAATACTGCATGTTTAGACTCTGCTCGTAAGACTGATGCAACACGGAGAGCCGCAGAGCCACAAGCACTGAATATTGTTTTCTTGAACTACTGATTCAAAGGCTTTAATGGGTTGTTACAGTGGAAAAAGAAAACAGTGATGCAAAACTGGAAATGTATTATATATATTTCAGTGAGAAAGAAGCCTCACTGCGGTCTTCGTAGGGTAGAACTGTTAGAGTAAACAACCTCGGATTCTATTGCCTCATCAGGAGCTATTTTTATACAAATGGAACAGAGGCACTTGTGTTTGTGCCAATGCTGTCAAGGAGGAACATCCGTTCCCGGACAGGAGCATGACTCTCCCGTTTCTTATCGGGCTAAGAGAGGTGACAGACAAGAACAGATTACTCTGATATCAGGTGGGCGAAAAGAGGGAGATGAAGAGAAGAGAGAAAAAAAAAGAAGAGAGGTCTGTATCCTCGCCACAACAGCTCTGTGAAGGATTCAAAAATAATGTGATATCAGGATGTGTGTGAAGTAAATAAGACAACATGGCAAACTGCTTTGGGATGTTGATGAAAGGCTGATATTAGTGTGACTTTATAACTAATGGTGGCACATTGTGAACAGGAAGTGTAAGCAGACTGGATGTGATGAATATAAATATATATATACAAGTTGAATATCTAATATACTCACGCATACAGAGAGCGTCTTATACTAAGTGACATCTACAAGAAGGAAAATGTGTGCATGACTGACGGGAACAAGGAACAAACAGTCCCACTGATCTTAATGATACGACAAAAACAGCTGCTAGTAATCTGTAAGAATGATGAGCTCCGAGAGACAGGAAGTCGTTTTAATGAACACATTCACCGAGACGGTTGCTGACATCCTTCTGTCCACACTGGCAGCAGTTTTGTTTTTGTAGTTTCAATTACAGAGCAGCTGATTAAGGTCCTGGATGTCTGTCACACCGAGAGGAGGAAAAAAAAAAAAAATAAGGCAATAACGGGGAAACGGTGACTCTTTTTTCTTTCCGTTGACTTATTAATTCAAATATGCTCAATGAATCGCTGAAGCCTTAAAGAATTTTGTTTTTTTATCTGATTCATTTAAACAGGTTTGCACAACATAACACTTGCTGAAAAATGCTTCCATGCCATAAGAGATGTTTCTGACGTGCATTTCATTAAAAGAATACCCATCTTACATATGGACCTATTAAACAAACGATTCCCACAGAAGAAATGTCTTCTCATTTTCATGTGCAAATTATGCCCAGCATCAATCCACTCTGCTGGAGTGGGTAAACCGATGTGAGCGATGCTGACAATGAATTTGAAATATATTTTATGATGGCCGTGCTGTCACATCAGTAAATATAGATTTGTGAGTATGCAATCTAATATGCAGCCTGGTGCAGATTCCAAGGAACTGACTCCTAGCGGAGCCACAGTCCGGAGAGGAGAGACGTCAAAAAGGCAATTTGACGATTTCAAGTCAGTCATGCGTTAGCAAAATATGAACTCTGGCATAAATCCTACAGGACAATTTATATGGTACACATAGTTATTGCATGGCAAATTGTGAAATTTACTGTAAAGCAAGCAGGGATGAATAAAGCCTTTCTTTTATGAGATAACTTGCATAAATGCGCCTATGAATTTAATTGCAGAAGCTTTCCTCATTACAGTTTATCTCGGCTTAACTACTGTATGAGCAGCAGTAGCACGAGCAGGGATGATACTATCATTATGGTGGTAGTGTTGCTCTAAATGAAGACAATTCTATTATTAAGTCTTATAAAATCCAAAGTGCAGCTGAGCCTTCTGTTGTAATCATCCATATTAACACCTGTGTTGTTAGACTTCAAAATGTTGCAGAAATACAAGTTGGAGCTGTGAAATATGGACGAAAATAGTTGTCTTTATTAAATTTATACATCGAGCAAGTGCACTGTGTCAGTGTGAACTTTTCTCTTCACAAAAACAATGAAGCACTACTTTAAGGCGATGACCAGAGGAACATTCACTATGAATATATTCCAGCCATCAAGTAGATTGCACACGGACCTTTTGTTGAGCAAGGAACATCCCTGGTATTCAACCTTTTAAAACATTATAGATTTGCAGCTGTGTAACAAAAACAGATGTTTCGAGATATGAAATGCCGACGCTTCCGTAAGGTCCTCCCACCTGTCACCTGTCTTGCGGTGCGGAGTGATGCTGGGAAACGAGGCGACCTGTTATGACTGTGGGTGACGCTCTCCAATCTGAGTCAACCGTACGTGTGAGCCGCGGATTTTTTTGTCAGAATCTAACGAGACCTTAAACGTAAGGAGCTTAGACTGCTGCCTTGCAGTGAAAAGCTAAAGACGTGTGGCCGTTGGGTTAAGACCCGGTACCGTATATATTAGGAACGTGTCACTGAGGAGCTTTTTTAATTCCCTACATAACTGAACGATAAGAGAAACTCAACGACATGCACTGGTCTGGGAAACGTGATGCTGCTGTGTCTGTTTCCTGAGTGTGTCTATGTGCTGGCCGAGAGGCTTACAGCCGAGGAGCTGGTCCAGATCATCAGGCTTGACAGGGATCAATGTGGCAGACACCCATTAGAGCTCACTGATCACCATCCACCTGCAGTAGAACCACAGATTCACTCCTGTAATCCCGAACCTCAAAGTGATTGTAATGACTGGAGGTGTGATGAATTTAACTTATTTAACTACACATATAAATATGATTGACATATTGACTACGTTAGATAATTCTTCAAAACACGGACAAGTAGTATATTTCCACACATACTCACAGTAATTCTGAGATGATGAGCCCATTTAAAAGTATTAAAACTCTTAGCACGTCTAATTAGAATGAATATGGAACTGTGTGTCCCTATGAGAAGTAATTGGGCAAAGTTCCTGCAGCAATTTAAAAAATTGGGAGTGATTCCACGGTATGAAAGCGGGGACAAGCATATATGTTCTTTTACAAAAATGATACGTTCATGCAGGGCTGAACTTTCACAAGAGCTAATTTACTGAGACTTCAAACCTTAATGCTGAACCGGGCATGACACGGTTGTGAATAAGATAAACACCGACCTTAATGGAATCAGACAGCAAAGCTCATGTGCATGCTATATTAATTTAACTCTCTCATTCATTATGCATGATGCTTGAACTTTGTTCAACGCAAGGAAATCCACACGATTTTCAGCTCTCCTACGGATTTCATTTGTCTGCTCAGCAGATGACTTAAACTGAACTCAAGACAATAAACGGGAGGTTCTTACATTTGCTGACAAGCTCCAGTTGATATCAACGGCGTGTAAAACACGAGGGAGCGAGTTGCAGTGAAGCCATTTAGATTCCAACAAAAGTAGAATGAAAAACAGGCGGTGGACTCGACACTGTCTTACCTCACTCAGACAGACTCAGCGGTTCACGGACGGACAAAGGGAGACTGGATGGGGACGGTAATGAGACGATCTCCAGTTTGGGTTGTGAAAAGGCAGATAGGAACAGCTGGAACAGGAAGCTAAAGATTATAGCCATTATCTCAAGACTATCTGACGCCATATTGAACCTGCTGATCTCTTCGAGGAGGTTTTTCCGCCTGACGTTCCTCAACTTATATACAACATGTCTTATCACTGCCTCCGTATAGTGATACGTATCACAGGAAATACACAGCCCTTATACACATCTATGTTTCGGTTTAAATTTGGCAAGGGTCGTGTCTTTAAATCCGCTCTCTCTGCTCTCTTGCTATATTTCCCCCCTGACACAAACACGACTCACCCTATGACTCGCACAATAAGTCATCTCGGCGGATTCGGAGATAGTTCCGTTCTCCATAACTTGCAGAGCATCTAATGAACAGAGCAGCAGAAATCAAAGACAGGGGATCGATAGAAATCCTGACAGCTCTGCTCGCCAGCTGGCAAAGAGTCAGACGGTGATTTGGACAAGAAAAACAAGTGGAAAGCCTCCAGTATAGGAGGACAACAATGCGACGTAATCCAGAATGTACCACGCTATACAAAACTGAACAGCTGTGCACTATAATTGATCCCAGATGTGATAAGGAACATAACCCCGTCTCAGAGTTTACATTATTGTCTGCAGCGAGAGGGTACTGCACTCCAAATCTGCAAGCTGCAGGGACATTTGACAGGCTTTCTTGCATTTAAAATGTACCTCACGGACGTGCAGCCTGATGGCTCCATTGAGACAATGGATTTAAACTTGCCTTCACTCCTCAGTGCAGCGCTCATCATTATATTAACCAAATCTGCTTCATTAAAAAAGTTCATAGGAATCAACAGCTTTCAAAACAACATTATATATGTGTATCTTAAATGTGTTCAATGTTTCCAAAATTCTGTGAGGTAGCTGATCTTCGCCCTGAACTTTAACAAATCTCAAGCTATCAAGGTCAAACAATTAAGAACATAAGAGGAGACCTGGAAGAAAGGTGTTGCCATAGATGAAACACAGCCCTCCCCTCCCCTCCCGTCCCCCTAGAGTGACCAGGTGTGATGTTCTAAGGTACTCATTCATTTCGTAATCAGTGCTGTACTTACGTCCTCCGTCGCTCCACCGAGGATACGGAGGAGTAAAAGCAAGGACAGCCAGTACATATTTATATACTCCTCACTAATCCTCTGTAGAATGAGATGAATGACGGTTGGGACAATGATTGTTGGCACAGCAATGAAAACTATAGAATCTTACCCATGAGGACATTTGAAAAGGAATATGTGCTTCAGAGAAATTAACAGAAATGTTACACTTGCTGTGTTTATTCTATCTGAATGAGACCCGCAGTGTTTTCAGGAACTCTTCCATTATCCGGCTCTGGTCCATTTTGCAGACTTGTATACGATGTTGCTTTCGTATAACAAGTAGTCACCACTCACTACACAGCCAAACGCTTGTACATTACAAGAGACTCAAATTGAATGTGTCTATTGATGCCTGAAGGACATCTTGACACCCTCTAAGAGAGGAAAAAAAAAAACCCAAGCCGGAGCGCTTCTTTAATCGTTTTCCTTTCTCTCCTTTGAAGTTTAAACTGTCAGAACAAGAGACGAGAGACGAGAGTCGTCGGGCCGACTTTTTGTTGTGCGCTGGAAGTTCTAACAGCTTGTTAAATTTTGTCACGCTCGGAGAGAAAACATCTTTGATGGTCACGGTTAATCAACAGCTGGAACAGTCCTAAAGCAAACTGTAAAACAATTAGTCTGTGACAGACACCACATTTCCTTCTACAATTTAGACAACGGTTAAGATTCATTTGGGCCTTTTAGCGAAAATACTGAATTCACACTGATTAGCTGCAGTTGATACGATCCTCCAACAACAACGTCTGTCATTTAAACCTCTCAAAGCTGGATACCAGCTACGAATGAGAAGCCTGTTACCGGTTACTGGTTTATTAAGAGCAAGGACAGGCGGAAGAGGATTCGTTGATCTTGGATCTGAGTAAATCCGGCTGTTTTATTAGCTTGTTTTGTTACAAGAAAAGACTCGAAGCTCGAGGTTTTAGGTTCCTGAACAGGATGGAGATGACCTGAGACAAAAGTGTCTGCTCACCAGACACACACACACACATTCACAAACCCATCCCGTCCATTAGAAAAGCTCATGGGACGGTAACACCGTAGAAGAAATTCCATTGAAGCAGCTTGTCTTCCAGCCAGGGCTTCTTATTATTCCATTAACTACAAGCAGAGGCAGGCCTACTTCCTCAAGATCAATCAAGTGCCAATATACTCTTACGTATGATACGGATAATAGAAGTTCAACGGGGACAGACAGGAAGTTAGGTTCAGAGAGAAAGGGGGGGGGAACTGATGTGTATTCATTACAGACAGATCCGGGGCACAATGGCGCAAAAATCCTCTGTGTCAGTAGTTCAACCTCAAACCCGAGAGATTAAGGAATCGTTATGCGAGCAAACACGTGGAAATTGAGGCTGAAACCTCAACAAGTGGACTTAATTTTAAGGGTATAAATGGGGCAGGATTTAGCAGAGTCAGCTGTACAATACAGAGTGCAGAACTGGTGAATCGGAAGAAAAGAATAATCTTTATGGTACTAGTCTGGGTGACAAAGGGACCTGGATATGAGACATCGGGTCATTCACAGGACGCTGTACTTCATAAGGACATGTTGGGGTCATGTTCCCGATGGTGGCCCTTGTTGTTACGATACCGTTTAGCAGGGAAGCTAACAATAGAGTTGATCCAGGTTACCTTGGTTGGGAATGTGTTTCTTCTCTCTGTGGCAGCGTTTGAAAAACGAAGGGAGTATTTCCAAAATAAGCATCAAACAAGTGTGTGACAGAGTTCGCCATGGTTTCATTACCTCTTTAACCTTTATCTAATATAATAGAATATGGTATAGCAATGTCCATTCTATCTGTTTAGTTTCTATTTATTTACTGCGAGCAGAAGCTTCCGTCTCTAAAAGTTTTGTCATAGTCAGGATGTCTACTGCTGACAAGAAAAACTATCCGGGGAAAACAAAAGTTCAGGCCCTGATTTAGCCCTGTCCGCCCACCACTCGTGAGCTGTTCTCACCTCACCCTGCTGACTACCGCAGCAACTGACAGCATCTTATCAGCAGCTGACAATTACAACATGGGAATCTTATCAGCACCAGCCAATTAGAACCCGGGGAGTCGGCGTGAGGAAATGTCAGCATCTCAGTGAACTTGCCAGGGTTCTTATCAAGCCACGCCTCTTCAACCAGGCAGCTCTCTTTGAGCAGACTGCCATAGTAACGACTGCTGGTGAAATGTTGTGACAAGAAAAGGCTGCCGGTTTAGCGAGGTTTCAAAAGAGCAAGCCTCCCAGAAACACTTCACACCTCTTGCAATATTTTGGGGAGGTTTTTGACAGCGGAGTCTGAGAACCCAACAGAATCCTTTCATTATTCACTTGGACCCCGCTGCGCGTGTGTTCAGACTGAATGAGGAAGCTTATATAATATATGAATGCTACATCAAAGATAAGAGAAGAGTGCGGAACAAAATGCAATAGGTATTTTATAAGACAGGCTTTTCAGATTGATTACGGGTGAAGAGACGGAACGTTTACCTTCTTCTTGTCAGAGTTACTAAACATGGACGACATGTATGATGCACTATTTCTCAAGGCTATGATGGTTGTGAGGAAAAATATCTACAAAGGAAATGTTACTGAGGTGCTTTTATAATACTGAATAATCCTTCTCCTTTATATCATGTGGTGCATAGTCACATAGACACTTGGTGCTGGAGCTGTTTTTAAAATCCAAAATACTCTCATCATTACCAGCACTTGCAAAGAAAATGAGCTGGGATGAGAAGACATGATGCTTTTACTGTTGCTCCAATGGCTGTAGATATAGGAAGGCACATTTATGTCACAGGACATTAGAAGTTGCATCATTGGGCGATGAAATTTAATGAAGACGTATAGCAGGACGGTCTGACTTTTTAAGACAACACACAAGATTCTAGCAGACAGTGACCTCCACGGATTCATGGAGCACTGCATGAATCATGGTCTGGTGCTCCCTCTGGTAAAGCTTTCAGGATGGAGGTCATTGTGGTATTTCAGAGGTTCTTTTCTCTAATGGCGGCATGGTTGACTGGAGCTATGAGAGATACCTGCAGTGGCAGCTAGGGCTGTAGCGTTACAAATCCTCCCGTTGAAAAGAGGTTTTTCTATAGTCAATACGGCGCCGCTATTTTGGTATTTGTATTATCTTATTATGTGTATTTTATAGAAGAAAAAAAAGATATATATTTTTTTTTTACCCAGGGTTTTGAGACTAAAATTCTTATTTTAATTTTTTTGCCTGCTCAATTAAGGAAAATACGAGAAACGAGAAGCGTTGCAGGCTGAAATCTCTTCTATGTTTTTTCCAATGCAGACTTCACATCTGGCGTTTAAGATAACAGGGATGTAACAAACTGGCAGCCAGCAGGGAGAGCAATCACACAAGACCTGGTTCTTTCACTGAGTGCAAATCTTGGTTATATGAAGCGAAGACGAGTTCCATCCGATGGCCGTGTGGAGCCGTCCAGGTGTTCTGCAGAAATGATTCCTCATGTGCGTCCGGCGCTGGAGATGGCATTGAAAATCTTTGCAGCTAAGGCATGGCTGCCTTGTGGACCAGGGTCAATGCCATCTCCGTTGAAAAAGGGACACAAACTCCCATAAAAGATTAAAATTATAGATAAAAACAAAGTTGTGTGAGGAGCATACTAACTAGAGCCGTGTGTGGACACCGAGCAGCCTGCTAGAACGTCCTGTACCTTGATAAAAGATGGGATAGGTAGTTTGAAAAGCCTGACATTTTTCTCAGACCGCTGACAGGCGAGTATCCTTGGCGCCAGCATGGATGACAATATTTTTGAGTTGAGGAAGTTTATCCAGGTGAGAAGGAATCGGTTGTTTTTCATGCAACACCAAAGGGCTGGGGAAGCAATGTGTTGCACACGTTTCTGATTCAAAGTTCCTAATTAAGGAATCATCAATAATCAGAGAGGGTTTGATAATCTGGACCGAAGGGGGGGTGGGGGGATTCGGCACGGTTGATAGACTCCATCTGAATCCGAAAGCTTGTTGTTGGATGAGGGATTTAACGGCAAACAACAACTTTTCGGATGATCCTGATTAGTCACCACTAAAGTCTAACTGTCCATCTGCATTCCTCATTTGATCAATAATGAGTATTTACATTAAAAATAATAGCTATGATGAATAAGAAACCCTCTGAGATGTTTCATCAAAGTGCTCCAGTTTTGGTTTTGTCCTTCTTCGCTGTCTTGATTCTTTTTACTGATGCCCGTCTTCATGTCCCATAGCCACCATGACACCATTTACTCCTCCATTATTCTACTTCATATCCAAATGTAAGCTGTGATAAATAGGTCGTCTGTTTACAAAGGAAAACCAAAGTCCTGCTTATAAAAGAGGATCCCAGGTAAACACACAACCTGTGTGTGCAGTATGAAAGTGTACCAGTGTAACTAAGGAGCTCTCAGGAACTTCAAACACAAGTCATCCTGCTCTTCCCCCCACGCATGCACAATATAAATTATATCCTCTAAGACAAGAGGAGAACGGAGAGGGATACTGAGTTAAAGAGCTGCACTACAATCCAGGATCCACAGTGGTATAAGCAGAGAAGGAGCTTGCTTAGCATATAATTAGACCCTGGCAGCAGAGTGTCTATGTGTCCTTCCTCCATGTCTGCTAGGCTCCGAGAGCGAAGCACACACTTGCAGAACTGTGGATGAGATGGAGTGACTTTCCCTCTAATCCACACGGCTTGTCAAACTGCAGACAAAAGGTACCTTTATGATGTAACTAAGTTCGTCTTGGCAGTTGTTGCAAGAGATCTGTGACATTCGTGCCTTTCAGAGAAAGGACTTTGAGGAAGAGAAGGTGCTTCTACGAATAAAATCAGGTCAGGATCCTTGTATAAGGTGAAGTAATTAAAGTAGATGATCTATAAGAAATGGAAACCGAGAGGAGCTGAAAAAAAAAGTTCTACTGGAGAGAATAGTTGTGACTTTACAGCTAGTGAAATCATATCTAACAACATAAATGTGATCAAGTGCTGCAGCATCTTGCAAAGACTGATTTTCCTTTTTCAAGTAGTAGTGTTGGAATCTGATTACAGCCGGAAAGTCATAAATTGGGGTTAATTTCCAAATACATAACAGAGTGGAGACTAAAGACCCTCAAAGGACAAGTAATTACAGAGCAGAGCAAAGGCCTTCCTGTGGCTATTGTTCCAGTAAGCAAGTAATTTGTCTTTCAGATATTCATCCTCAGCACAAACACACATACACATAAACTTCTAAAGTATGTGTGTCCACATACCGAACGTGGTGTATCGATAAAGCTTTGTGTGCTTGTTTGTGTGTCTTGAAGGAGTCTCAGCACACAGTAACGCTACACTGAAGCTCTCCTGTGATGTTTTAACCTATGTTAACCTCAATAAGTGTATTTTATTTACTGTCTGTAAGCGTGTAATCTCATATTCTGTCTACTTCCACATGTTTATGTTGTCTAACCTGGTGTTGCTTTCGGATACAGTGTGATACTCAAACAAAACTAAAACTAAAATGTAGGTTTCATTGCTGCTTTTTCTCCTTTAAGATCATACGCTGAATATTTTTGAATAGAACAAATCCCAAACAGTATCCTGCAGTGGTCCATCCCTCCTTTGGACCACAGTTCAGCATCATTAGATAGATGGTTCAAAATGGGTTTTTAAACTACACCCGGTGTCCTCAGCCCCTTTTACTTGTGCGGGATCCCCTAACAGAGCGATGTGAACCGTGTTGATAAACGTTGGCAGGATGATGAAGAAGGAGCGAGGCAGAGGAGACATTATATATTGGTTTAATGTCAGGCTGAGAGAGGCAGCTGGTGAGGATCAGTTAACCCGGTTGGAGGTAGAGAAGGGGAGACAGAAGAACAATGGCGGGGAGGGATGGATGGAGAGGTGTTGATAAGAGAGACAAGGAGCTGCAGGGTCCCTGCGATGACTAACATGCTGCAGTGAGCATCCTGCTGGGCAAAAACGGGTTGATTCCTCCAGATTTTCAACAAGGTAATGGAGGTGGGAGAGCAAGGACGATAACAAGGGAAAGAAAGACAGACAGGAACAGTAGGTGTACTGGAAGTGCATTTCTATACAAGTTCGAGACAGCCAGGATAGGTTTCACATAGTTGAAAAGTCCCTAATTCTTTCGGTTAAGCTTCCTATTATACAGGAGTTAAGCTCCACACAATCTCTGTCTGTGTAATGGAGAGCACGTCGTCACATCCTGGACATGATATGGTGTCTTTATAAATTAAATCAACAGTCCATCTCCAATTATAGTAGTGGAAAGTGATGCAGTCTCAGTGCATTATAAACGAGTCGGAACAAAACACTGAAGGTCAGTTAACAGCAAACTTCTATCGATCTATACGAGATACAAAGTTCAAGAACGATCACAAACAATACATAAGATAATCAGACCTATTGATGTCGTAGGAAGTGCAGAAATCGCACGATCACAAGGCGGATTTATGAAAAACACCGCCAGATAAAACCTCTCAACAGCCTTTGCATTTGTAATTAAATCCAGTGAGCCCTTAAATCTCTGACGTCTCGGCTTTCTTTTGTCGGCGTCCGTGCTCTCAACCAGAGGAAATGGCAGCTTCTATTTCAACTCAGATGACAACGGATGAGAGGAACGGATGAGAGGGCTGCGGAGACACAGAGTGCTGCACCGAGCAGATCCCTCTCAAAAGACAATAGATAAGTGAGCAGAGAATTGGCTCCGACGTTGAAGCTTGTTTTCCGACCGCCTTCATCACGATGCCAAGTAATTAAGTAGAACTACAAAGTTACTTGACTTAAGTATGATTGTGTGTCTTGACTTGATTATTTAGTAGTTGGTGTACTTTCTATTTTCTATGTCTTCTCACTGCATTTACAATCTCAAAAGGCATGTTCGATGTCTGAGGTAATAGAAAAGGATTCTTTTATTTATCTTCCTATACTATGTGTCCGATTTAGTACAGACTTTCGGTACTTCATCCACATCTGAGTATCATTAACAAAGTAAACTGTGTGCTGCATGTCTATTACACAGCTGCTAATTTCATTACACAAACTAAATGAATGTTGATTGAAGTTTCGGGGCTGTTGGGCCAATTACTGAAACTCTAGCCTGTAGACGATATACTGATTAGACATCGGTTCAGCTAAAATCCCAGAAATAGTAATCCAAATGGATATTTAAAGTGAGAATATTAATGAAAGACATTGTTAGAAGACACATCTTGTTTGGATCGAGTTGTCATTGGACAGTCGTTTCCCTAAAGCTGAAGCAAGAAGAGGAAAACCTCTCTCAGGGCTAATTGTTTATCTTCCCCACAATGTTGCTGCGCTTGACTCCAGGTAATAAAGGGAGAGAGGTCATGTGCAAAACAACACCGTCCTATTCAGCTTTGATCAAGCAAAGACAAAAACCGGAGGCCAGGATTAGATATCTGTTATAACATTACAATCCTTTCAGAGCTTGAGCCCGGCTTGAGGCTCTGCCATTAGTTTAATGTGAGATGGAGCAGAGCGCCTTCTGGCACCATGAATTATTTACATCTCACATGTTTGTAGGCTTTGCAAGATGGGGTGAAGTGGCATTAAGTCCCTGACCACTGCAGCACACAGAGGAGAGACGAGGAGCAAGAGAGCACAATTAAACAGCCATGTGTGAGGATTTATACTGCAGCAGTATACGAGTAGAACTCACATCTATGAAATAGTGTCTTCAAAAACAAGTGCGAAATGAAGGATAATGTATTTCAACCATATAAGACATTCAACAAAGACCCCTTAAGTAACACTCACCAAAGTGTCAAATACCTGTAGCAATATAGTCATGTAATGAATAACTAAACTAAATAATACTACGAATAACAGCCATACATTTGGTTTAGAGTAAACAGCACTTCAACTCAGAGATTAATGCATGTCTGAATGAACAATATGTGCATACATAGAAGTTTCAGACATTGTGCAGTCGTTATCTCTCCCAGAGCAGCTGTAGAGACAAGGGGGTTGTTAAGACTGAAGCAGAGGCATCACACATGAATAAGGTGAGGCAGCCCTCTTTGTATTTTTGCTATGCATTTCAAATCACCAGCCTCTCCTACAGTGGAAACACACGGCGCTGCAGAAAGCTTGCAGCTGCTCCTTGCAGGCTGCATATTTCAGATTTACTGAGTCATTAAAGATTAACTTTAAGGCCTCCGGAAATGTGGCGTGAAATGGTAAAAATGCATATACAGTGTCATATCAAAGTTGAGTGTCTACTTATGCAAATTAGAAAAAATGGTTTGTTTCTCAGGAATGTGTTGGCGTGGCAGATGACGTCTGTCTTGTTCTGATCTCATGGCATCAGTCACAATTTGGTAGAAGGGACAATCAGCGTAGTCCAGCTGTATATGTTTGAGTCATCTGATTAAGAGTCACTGAATGGGCATTACAGTAGTGAGCAACGATAGCAAACACAGTTGCTCCCAGTCCGCCACAGCTGGAAAACAAAAGAATGGCATGTAGTCACCGTCATTGTTGAAGAGAGAGAGAGCGA
>CAAKHC010004912.1:0-17636 GCA_901007825.1 Macroramphosus scolopax | reverse complement strand
AATGTGTGTGTGTTTGTGTGTGTGTGTGTGTGTGTGTGTGAGAGAATCCCCGGGGCCCTGAGCACCACTTACCACATGCTGTCCAATCATGCTTGACAGAGGTTCGGTGGAGAGATTCTGTTGTCGTTGCCCCTGTTATACTGTCTGACTGCCAGGCTCACCTCTAGGGACGGGTAATGATAAGGCACACACACACACACACACACACAAATACACAAGTCTTCCTCACACTACTGTCTCTCCCTCCGTGTCGACACCAGCCATCGCTTGTCGTCGGACGGAGCGACAGTCTCTGTGTGCTTCCCTTCCACCGAAGGTAAATGATCGTTCTCCTCTTTAAACATTAAAAGAACCTTCTTACAACCCTTCTGCAGAGCGTACAGAACTCAAAATAGAATGCAGCCCTTTACAGTTCCATGATCATTAAGTATGGATGGATGAGAACATGCCAGTCTTGCAGTCCGTTGTTGGTGCGTTGTGTCCCACGACGCAGCTGATTCTCAGTCCTCCCGTTGGATTGGGTCCTTTCGTGGGTCTGCTCAGGTTAATCTAAGTGGATGTACAGGAGTTTGTATCTGTTCCAGCTGTGTTATGTTCATTCAACAAGTGGGGAAAGTTTTGGTATAACGTCCTGCCGGACGGCCCCGACATCCTGAGCTGAAACCCCCTTTAGAAGAAATGATTCAGGGCATTCTTCATGAGTGGAAGTTCTGTTTATAAGGATGCTGAATACCTCGCGCATCAAACACACCGCGCCGCCAGTGAAGGCCACACCGCTCCTGAGTCTGAGCGGGAGGATGTGAATCATCTGTGCTAATGAGCCGCGACAGAGAGCTTGATGATTGATTGATTGATGCTTTTGTTAATTTCAACAATGCATAAAAAAAAGAAAAGAAATTGTGCGGCGAGAGGAAGTGAATCCGAACGAATAAAAGACCTGGTTTCCTTTTAACTAATTGTCATTGACACTTTCCAGTTTGTCAGCCGGTGATTGACTCCCTCTCTGCACACCGCACACCGACGCCTCGGGTGGGTAATTTCGAGGCTTTGTGCGTCTGATATCGAGCTCGCAGTCGACTCCAACGTGAGGCCCCTTCCCCTTCGCGTCACCTTTAGCTCAGGTCAGATGCCTCAGTCGTAACCATGGCAACACACTGTACGTTAATGCTGAGTGATGAATGGAAATGTCTGCCCACAGCGTATTACAGTTGTCAGGAAGGAGGGTTTTTTTATGCTCCTGCACCAATACAACTATTAAAAGTGTAATTCTTTAAAGTTCTTCTGGTGATGATGATGATGATGATGATGATGATGATGTGTGTTTACAGTGTCGCCTGGATGCTAATGAGACACTCGTGCGTCAGTACACGACTCAAGGGGAGTGAGACATCTTTTGCTATCTGACTATTTGATGTCGGGGGATGAGGAGGTGTCGTAAACTGCCTCTTTGTGATTGTTTTTCCCTCTGAAGTTTCAATGACACTGATTTCGTTTCAAGGATAAGCCGTTCGGTCTCCTCCTCTTCTGCGGCGGTTCCTTCCCATTATGTTTGGACAGATTTTTTTTCTTCCTCCCTGCATGTTCAGCAGTCTCCTTATGGCCTCGTGTTCATCAAAACACTGTCACAAAAGAGGACCCAGCAGCCCTGCTGGCAGACGATGAATCAGGAGTAAACATCAGTTTGGGGTTGTGAAGCTGTGATGAATCACTAAGTGGCCGTGGATTGCTCTTTATGCAACCTCCCAAATTCTTCTTTAAGCAGCAGCCTCCTGGGTTCCAGAAGAGGGATATTGTAAGATTTCATATTTAACGTTGGCAACAGTTCATATTTTTTTTTTTTTTTTTTTTTACAAACCCCAAACTGCCAGTGGAGTGAATATAAATGAGAAGTAAATGGGATATTATAGAGCGAAGGCATTTGGGGAGGGTGAAATTGGCTGACCTGCTCGCAGAGAGACGGAATATTAAGCAAACTCCTCAGCCCACACTGGTGCTGTTGCTGATTCACCAAAAAAAGAAAAAAGAAGCGAACAATCAATACGGAGCGATTAAAGCCTTTCTGAGCGCCCGGGCGGTGGAGGTGCCCCCGCTGGTCCGTCTCTTGGCGAGGACCGAATGTTCTTGTCTTCTTTACTCCACGTGGACGAGTGTGTTGTGTACATTAGTGTGTGTGTTCTGACTGGATCAGGGTCGGACCAAGATGGATCGTTTCATTGCTTCTACAAATGAGGTGCGACGACACTAAACGTGCTGCCGTCAATGTGCTGTCACGCTCATTCATTTAGTGGCAAACGATTGTGGAGGTGGTGAAGGTTTGGACAACATCTCAGAAGAGGAACATCCTGAGATTCAATCAGAGTGACTCGTTTAATATTTGAACGTGTGAGAGAAGAACGACATTCAAAGAAATGACTGAAGTGTATAAGAGTGGCATCTTTCAGTTGTCCTTGAGAAACAAGCTGAGGGTGCTTTCACACGTTCCTTCAGACTTTTCAGGTCGGTACGAAACAAAATATAAAGTGCCAAAGCTGTTGGTCCGATCAAAGGAGGTGGTCTCCATCTGGATCAAACCTAACCATGGTGCAGTTCGTTATGAATAGTTCCGACTTTTAGCCCCGAGGAAAGACGACCCTCCAAATGTAGCTTCTCTTATGACGGACGTACTCGTGGGTTTAACACCAGCGTAAGAGAGAGAAGAAACTCTGCTTACCTTGACGAACCAACTCCTACTAAAGACATGACAGTCGTGTAAATCTGCTCTACACTTAGATGAAGTAAAGTAAGCTTACCTTGGTACACCCTGATGTCCGCTGGATCTCAGGTAAACAATGCAGGAAACGATACCCTCCAATGCTGCTGCAGTATATTGATCTAACTGTAGTGTGTGCTCAGTGTTACCAGAGAGACTTAAAGTTCAGACCAACAGTCAGGTCTTCAACAAGACTGTAGAAGTACTGCTGGTCAATATAGGTCCTTCAGGGAATGATACCATGTTAGAGCCTTGTCAATAGACCCCATCACCTTCTGCGTTGTCTTAAATGCTGACCACCGCTGTCTCACACGGAGGATTCATATGTCCTTGAGGTTGGTGTTGTTTGTGGCGGTGGGGCATCACGCCACATCCTGGCCTCTAACTTCCCTTGAGCAACATCCCTCCACCCGCCCCGGCCTGTTGGTTTCGCCTGCAGCGAGGTCACCTCCAGCTGCTTTACGCCGGCTCGCTGCACCACCCCGGGGAGGTTTTTTAGATATGCAGCTTGCTTTTTCTTTTCTCTTACTTTCCGTCTCCCTCTTTGCCAGCCACACTCATTTCATCCCTTTCCTCCACCGGGAACCGGCGGAGGCACGTTTAGAATCGGCTCGGGAGATGAAGAGACTGCACACAGCTCGGCCTGCCCGTCCCCGCGCTCGCAGACATTATTCATGCCTTCCTCAGTGTCGGCGAGCGAGCGAGAGACCTTTAGAAAGACATCATGACCAAGAGAGAGAGAGACACACCTGATGCTCAGCAGATGCAGAGGAAGGACGAAGGGAGGAAGCAACGGCAACACAGACAAAGAGAGTTGACACCGCTGTGCACAGTCGTCTTGCTTTTATTCCATCGACAATCACAGCAGGACTGTTTCCTGTGTTCTTCCACGTCCTCCTGCATCCGCTCACGTTGCCCCTGAAACTCTAGATCCTCCACCTGATCATAATTCTTTAACCTTTTCTTTGCAAAGAGCGTCGCAGGACGACGACACGGAGGATTTATAGGCATCTTGATTGGAGTGTTCATCACCAACCAACTCACCAACTCATTGTCAATCCAGGAGAGCAATAACAGAATGAATGAAGAGGAGGAAGTATTGGGGATGAATACGTTGTTCATGAGTCACCCATGAATGTTATGACGGAGGAACTGCAGGAATACAAACATTATTTATGTCACCTCACACTTCTTTTTACGCTCAATATACTGCCATGGTATGTTGAGTTTTTATCCACCAACAAGTAGGATGGCTGAGCAGAATCTCCTGAATTGATGCTGCATTCAAGTTCATGCAACCTTGATCTGGAACCGAATGAACAAGTCAAACGGCTGAAAACGAACCGACAACAACCTGGATGATCATTTAGAGTTGCAGCACAGTTTGACTTTTGTTTAACCTTTTGATGGATCACATTCATACCCAGTGTCAGGCGGCCGTCCTGGTTGTCTTCATACCGGAGCGAGATGCAGAAGAATCTTTCTACTTTTCCGGGGCCGTGCTCTCCTTGAAATAACCAACGGCTCTCGGCTGTTATTTTCTCGTCTATTTAAACATTGATTTAATCCTTCAGGAGATACACGCACGTGTTTACCAACCTATGAATCCTCACAGCAGGGTTGAGATACAGATTCTGAGCTTGCAAAACGTAGACCTGACAGTCCCGCTCAGGGCGTCCTTGAATTTAAAAAACTCCTACCTCCTAGATTTTAGGTATCGCAGGAGAGCGTTTGCAGCTACCGTTGGAAGAGAGTGGAGAATGTAGAGCATGCATACTTACCTCAAGTTTTCATTGCCTCGGGGCAGCAGCACCACGCCGCGCTGCTTTTTTCAACCATAGGGGAGGTATGAGGCGGGACGAGGCAACCGTCTGGCATCACAGCGTCTTCCCCTCTTCCACAGCGTCTGCAGAATCGCTGTTATTCACCTCAAGGTATGCGGTAATTAGACTGAGGTCAAGGGAGTGTGTGCCCTCTCTCCCTCCGCTCCCATTGCGACGTCCTCTAAGAAGTGGGACGGCGAGTGTTGCCCGGCTTCCTCCGACAATTAACTGCACCGCCCTGGTGCTTCACTCGCTTCGCTCCTGCCCTGCTGTTTGTACTCCACCTTCATTAATACGACGTTCTTCAGCTCCCTCACGTTGCTCTCCAGCCACTCTTCCTTTGGTTTGTTTTCTTTGCGTGCGGAGGAAGACGATGGTGCAATCACCCTCCCGTCCTCCCCGTGTCCTGAGACGTCGGTTGCAGTTGACCCCTCTGACATCGGATTAGTCTCTCCAGTACATTCAACACTCTGTTGCTTCTTTTGAATAAAAGACCGCAGAAGTGATGAATAGTTACTTCACACTGTAACAACCTTTTTCTTTTTCATCATGCAACCCGAAAACACCTCCTTCTTTAATTAGCCTTTTGCTCACTTCCTCCGTATTCAATATATCTTCCTTGTGTCACACGGGGCGAACACAGCAGGGGGGGAGACATGCTCTTTGCATACTTTAATGTTCAATCTTCATTTGCTCAGAGTAACTGAAGACGTTGTAACCTCCGGGCTCCGGAGCACAAATTTACAAGCTCACAATAATAATGCAGTTAAAATAAGACATCCTCCAAAAAGTGATGTGTGACTGCTTCGGTCAAATTCAAAATGCGATTCTCCTTCCTTGTTATTCTGGCTTCTGTAAGCTCATTAAAGTGTACAGAAGCCTCTGACTTCGGTGCAGTGGCCCAGACCGATGCCTGTATTAGTCGCTCTTTCAATCCAGAGACTAACGAGTGTGAGGCCGCCCTGCTTCCTGTGGCAGACCGTACTCTACACGGGTTACAACATAGCCAGTCCGTGATTCTTGCCATTATGATGATTGATAGGCCTCTATTATTCTAACATGAAAGCACCCATTGTTATTCTAATTAGGTGTGGCAAATGAGGGCTGCATTGCAGAGCTTCTTTCCTATCTCCCCGCTCATTTTTCCTACATCTCCTCCCTTTGTTGCCGTCCTACCTTCCGTCACTCGGCTCGCCTCGTCTCTTCCTGTGCCAGTGTGCATTGTGGGTGTTGTCATCCGGTCCATGCAGCACCCGGACCTCATGCGGAGCCGAGTTCTTTGGTGTTTTTCTGCGTCTGCGACGGAATGCTGCGGGGAAAGGCCTTGGCACAAAGTTGGTCCCGATCGGGAGCGCCGTGCCAGCTACAGCTTTGCCACCCATGAGAAACAGACGATCAGCTAAATAATAGTAAAGCCACCGTAGTTGTGAGGAGAGAAAGCGCAGAAGAGTGCTTTTGGTTCATTAGTGCCTAATGCTTGCGAGGGGATAGACTCGATGGACTGTTTGTTGGGGTTTCGGTGGTACCACCTGCTCCACCAGCCTGAGCAGAATCATCTGCTGTAACTGATGTTTCATCCCTGAATAGTTCTACTTTCAATACATATAGGCTCCATCCAAGCTGTCCTACGCTTGTTTCTTTAAATGTTTAGTATCGTAATCTACAGTTGTGTATTTACTGTATATATTAACTCCAGCTGGCTTTGATGGTTCAGTTTAGGCTTGGGCCTAGGCTTTATTTATAAATCCAGAAGGTATGATTGTCAATGCTAGCAGAAGTACCTTTCTATTAAACTGATGGAAATGTTGTGTTGACTTGAGTTGTACTGCAGTGCACAGTGTTTGCCACCAGAGGGCGGTCTAATGGAACAGCTGACAAAGATTACGAGCGGTGGGGTTATTGTTACAGGACTAATAAAAAAGAAAAAAGGTCCCTGCTAGTGTTTGTGAGGGTTCCTAGTTTCCATAAGTGGATAAAAACTGGATTTAGTTTCGGTAAAACTCGTGATATTTGTGTGCCACCTGCCTTGCGGTTGCAGCATTGACTCCGATTCAAGGTTTGACAGTAGCTCCAGCAAAACCAAACAAGTACGGGATAAAGGATCATACTAGAATTGGCCCCAGTCCTCATCTAATTGTTAACAGCAGTGCACTACCTCTGGTCTGGATGCTGATAACTTTTTTGGATCCCAGGACTGATAATTGCCCTTTGGTTGAGGTATCGTTGCCCCGAGCCAGCAGCTGAGAGCTTCTTACTGAGAAGGGTAATGTTACATTTATTCTAAAGACCCTATTAAACATCCTGTGTTGCAGCTGTTTGGAACCCAGCATCCCTTTACCATCATCTCCCCTCCCGGCATGGAGACGATACTCGAGGCCTTCTTCGTGGTATTCCAGCTCCCTTTTATGACTATTAACTTTTGGCCCTGGATGAATGGGCATAGTTAATAGCTGTGTGTCACTTTCAAAGACACACCGTTCAGACTCTTTAACGTCCACCGACAGCAAATCCGCCGTATCCACTCGTAACAGGGATGACCAACGGTGTGGTGTTGTCGGGAAGCCGCGCCGCATCCTCCAGACTGTCAGAAACAATTCCTCTTTCTCTATTACACCCACCTTCGCTACCTGACTGGTACACACTGACTGTGCCATCTTTCATTAAGTCATCCCGCGACCGCCCGGGCGCCCAGACATCTCTAAATGCTCAGAAAACATAAGGCCATGTCTTCCCTCTGCAGAGCGTCGGAGGAGGAATACAAGTCTTAGCCTTTTGTCATCATTGATTACCGTCTTGCATTGATTTTGCACCGTGCACCTTTACAGTGACACACCGCTTTGCGAGGAGATGTGTGTGTGTGTGTGTGTGTGTGTGTGCGTGTGCATCTGACTGCATACAGCCGCTGGATTTCTCATTCAAAGAAATAAACAGATACATCCCCTAATGCAATTTGCACACGACGTATGTATCCTGCTAACACTGCACCCTTTGTGTCTGAGCTAATAGCACGCGGCCTGTCGTCCTTATACCCTAACAACATGTTATTAGCGCGCCGCCGCAGCTCCGTGTGTGTGTGTGCATGTGTGTTTTGACACCGCCTGTCTCATTCTCCAACATCCAAATCCTCTCATCTTACAACTGCGGTGCCCTTATCAACATGCCAACAGTGTAAGTTAATCCCTGTGCAAACAAACAGAAACACCCTTTCTCTCTCTCTCTCTCCTCCGATCCCCCCCCCCTCTCTATTCATTCTGGCAAATGAGCTTCCTTGTGTATAAAGTGTGATGTGTATAAAGTAGCTGGGAGAGTATAGACTTGGCACGGGGATCCATACAGCCCTGGCCTGCAGTACTAATGAGGTCAAACAGATATACAGAGTTCCCCGAACAGCTCTGTCCAAGGCGTTCCGGTGCAGCCTCGACGCAGCTCGACGCAGCCCGGAGGTGTTTCTGCTTATCGTGGAAGCGAATGTTTACCGATGTTTAGCAAGAATTATCACAGCAGCTTTGTGCCGTGAGCGGGCTGAGACTCACGTCTCAACGTTGTTAGGAAAGGTAAGAATTAATGTTGTCAGAGCCCCGTACCGAGACCCCCACAGGGCGGAGGACGGGCCACTTTAATACACATAGAAACTCTACATTCAACAAACGTACTAAACTGTTCATCGCCAGTTGATGTCGGCTGCCAAACTCCGCAGCTCCGGGTCATTCGTGGTGTTCGGTATGAAAATATCCAGACGTGCTTCGTGTTTGGCTGTGACGCCGGATAGTTTCGGAAGTTCTCAGGTATCCCTGATGCTCGTCTGCCAGGTCAAATACAAACTCTGCAGTACGTATATATTGTTGAACAACATCCTGGTGTTTAATGACAATAATAACTGTAGGATCTTTGGTTTGCTCCCTTTTAGGACATTATGAAGGAAAATCCTTCCGCTTCTAATCCAGTTTTTATATGTTCATTTTGTCTTAAGCTTCCAGTAATGAATCTCTTAAATCTGCTCTCTGAGCCAGGAGATAACGATGAGTCATTTTTAAAACAGACTGTCGGGATGTAATGAGGCGTAACGGATTGCACAGGGAATCGACGTTTCTTCTTTTTCCTTTTATTTCTGTATCCTTCATGTTAATAATTTGACCTGGAACAGGAGGAACTTACCTGCTGCCCCTGTGGGACTTATAAGTCTTGTGCTTGTGGGGCCGGTGTTTAAATCCTCGGGCTGGAGGCCGCGCCTCCACCGACTAAAGTTCGTAATCTCTATGACCGGTTATCTGCATATGACTCGTACTCCGAGTCGTATCGACCAATCGAACTCCAGCGAGCTTTGCATGCAGGTAAACAGATCGCATATAGAGCTGTAGACGCGGTACAAGCTTGTCCATTTAACTAGAGATTGTTCACGAGTCTCTTGGATGGATAAAAGAAAAATAAACCTATTTTGATGGCGTGTTAGCCGCTGTTAGCGAAGCAGCTCTCGTCTCAGTGACCCCCTCCACCGACGCATGAGAGACCCCACACTGTAGTTCATTAATGGAAACACTGGGTTCCAGATTAGATGCTGATAGCGGATCGTGCGGTCACATGGGATCAATCTGGGGGCATTTCCTTTGACTGATTATCTCTCCTGTGACCCAGATGGCCTCACCGGGGCAACAAAAAAAGCCAGGAAGCCTCGGGATCCAAGGAGTGATCTATCCCGTCTCCCGAGCCCCCAGATGAGCAGATTAATCACCCGTCTGACGAGAGATAACTACAGGCCATAAACTCATTAATAAGTGCTCAGCAGCCGGTCGAAGCCGGGAACAACAACGACACGTCACCTCGTGTTCTACCACCTCTTATTTGGACTGGTGTTGTGAAACATCCTAGCAGGATTGCTCTGATCCGGGCTGAGCAGTTGACGTCTTGATAGCGGCTTGTGTCAAAGTATAAATGTGCGAGCACAACTTATCTCTCGTCTTGTTCTTCATGCTGTGACCTCCCTATCTCCTGTTTTCCTGCAGGAGGAAAACAATAAGACGGTTTCTGGGATTTAGCTTTGAGAAAATCTCTGCGAGCAGGAGGGCTGTTTTTTTTTTTTTTTTTTGTGTGCCGCTCTTTATGTGCTGTTTTTTTTTTTTTTCCTGGGAAGCACATAAGCTTTTCATTCTCTGCCTTGCGTTTTCTTATTGGCTTAAAGCAATTAAAATCTCTTTTCAGGCATGAAGAGCTCTCTCCGATTCACGTCGAGAGAATAGGGTACAAAAGAGCGTCTTACTGCCGGGGTTGTAAATAAGGAGACTTACCTTGCAGTGAACAGTTTGAAGGCACCGCGGGGGGAATGTAGAACGATGCTGCCGCCGGGGAACGGAAGTTTTTATTTAGTAGTCGGCTTTGTATCACTGCACAGCTGTGAAACACTGCACGAACCTGTCTTATGATGAGGATGATTGAACACGCCGCCTGTTTGGACCAAGGTAGCCCTGACATGCGGTTCCCATCCGATTATATCATCATATTGTGCTCATTATCTCCTCCAGTGACTCAAAGTATCTCGCTCCTCGGGATCGGACGTTTTTAATCTCGGAACAGAAGAGAGTGTTCCCGTCAGGACGGATAGACTTCACTCCGCGACGAGGGCAATTTGTCAAAGTGTATTAATATTTATTTACTGTTACCACGGAGAGGTCGGACGTGGTAGCTGCGTATGAAATCCCATCTGGTGGCGTTGGTGCCGTATTTCACCAGCGACATGTCGTCGTGATGGGAGGAAACAATAACAGAGATAAGAGATTTAATACTGGATAATAATAAAAAAGCCTTTCACGTTGTCATTTCATCTGTCAGGTTTCAGGTTTGGACAAAGAACAGCTCAACGGTTGTCACGCAATCAAATATAATTAAAGCAGGATATCTTCCACCATGGACGACCTCCTTATATAATCTCTGGAATGTTGTGCAGCCGTGGCAAGTCGGAGGAATCTCCCATCATCTGTGATGATATTCTGATTCCTGCAGGTTTAACTGGAGAAAACACTGTTTACACCTTATTTATTCCCATTACAGTGAAGATGACAGGTTTATTTTTGACGTCTCAATCGGGGAGGACGAGAGTATCTATCTGTGATTAACGCCGCTGACAGGTGTGTTCAGAGAGTCTCCTTGACCCTGAATGTGTGTCGGGATACAACAGAGCCGAGGTGCTGGTCTCTCTAAGCAGATCCAATTTGGAGAAAAGCAGCGCAATCCCAAATTTCATCTGACACTCAGCGAGGCGGGCGAAGCCTCGGCTCCGAGCAGAGTGATAATGTGGGCCGACGTTTCTGAGGAGCTCGCCGAGGAAGAGGAACTTATTTGAATAATGTCAAGTGGTTGCAGGCTGTTATCGTTTGATGAATACTGCATGTCTGTAACCTTTGCTGTGGCTACAGTTTTGCCGTGTTGTAAGAAGGTCATCCTCCCAAAAGGCTGTCTTCTTGTTTTTTTTCGTGGGCAGCTCTTTTCTTTCTTCGCACACAAACACAGCAACAGTGTCTCCTCGTTGGAAACCCTGGCCGGTCGACACCTCAGGCCGGTCAGGTGAAGCTCCTTACTTTTCTCGGCGTTTCTCTCCTTCGCCGTCTTTTCCATCTTTTTTTAAACGACGTCACGACTGACTCCAGATTCGCACGAGGCCTTGAAGTGAACATATCAGGACGCACAAAGGTTGGTGTTGTTAGTTGTGGCAATTCGGTCCCTCGTTACATTTCTGTCTCTTGTTACTGTTTCCAGTTGAAGATTGTTAATGGCTTCAATTCAAAGGTCAGCGAAAGGTTTCACCCACCAGTGACGGACACGTTTACTCCTGAGAGTAGAAATACAATAGCAGATTATATTATGTGGCTCTCGTACAGAGGGAGAATTTATGCCGTTACGTTTGCAAAGCGGGTTTCGACATCTGTGGCACATTTCCTCACTCGCCGAGCAGCTGGCATCATTACTCAAGTGCTTCTGGCCCGTGTCATAGCGTGGCAAATTGTTTTATCTCACTGGTAGAAACTGCTATTTAGTGCCTCAGAAACAGATGGGTGTGATACACATACACACATATATATATATATAAGCCATGCAGATTATGCAAGCTCACCCGCCCACTCGCATTATCTCTGCAGATTTGCATGGCAGACGTCGGGAGCCACAACCTCGCAGCTAGCGTCGGGGCTAACCCCTCTTCACTTCAATCGGCGGTCGGCAAGACAGACACGGGAACTTAGCTCGGGTCTTGAGGAGTTGTTGGGCGGTGGCGTCGCTTATTGATCCTTTGCAGAAAGCTCTGCAACACTTCCAGAGTGACCTGGGGGGAGGTAGCTCGCGTGGACGCTACTTCACTCCTTGATCGGTGAATTTACGTCACTATTTCTCACGCTACTGAGATACGTTATGAAGCTACTTATTGTAGCGCTGCTCCTGCGTTCACAGCTATAACGTCACCGCTAACTTGACGGATGCCAGCACATACAAGTGCTTCCTATCTTCAGGAAGTTTGTATTCATAGTCTTGAATATATATTTAAAAAACTGCCCCGATGCTCGACACGGTGGCGAGTCAATGAAGGCCTGGCGGGCTCGCAATGCACTTGCAGAAACTTTGCATTGACTTGACCTCTCTTGACATTGTTGGACACAAACTCATGTCCGGCTGTGTTGGAGGACCTCAAGACGTGGATGAAAACTCCCGACCAGAGGTTGAGCCTCTTCCCTCCCTCCATCATTCGCTGTTCATATACAACTTGTTTTTAGAATTGTTCTGTCGGATCAGATGTGGCGAGATATAATCCCAAAATGGGCCTTTACAAACATCTATATTCAAATTTTGCTGCTCAGAATTCAGTGTCTCTACCATCCACCCTCTCGCCTTGCTGCACAATCACACAGAAAAACACATATCTGCTAAACAACGGTGCTTTTAAGTGGTAATATTTTCTTGCTAACCCTGCACTTAAATATTTGCATTGCGTTTCAACCTTAACGGCTCCCTCGAGACCCCCGAGGCATCTGAATCCGATGTATCTCGCATGCAGCCTGGTCAGCCATCTCCATTTATTACCATAGTTTTACAATGTGTGTGCCAGCATGCATGAAACATACATCACCACCACATCTGTTACATCCGTGGGGGTTTTGAAGTCATCGCAGGCCGTCATCGCATCTCGACTTCCTCCGTGCGGCGTCGGGTCAGGATGCCGCTCCGACTGATACTTACGTGTAAACACTGTGCATGATTATTTGTGTGTGTGTGTGTGTGGATGCCTGATGGATGCTGACAAACCGCAGATGTTACAATTTGCACAGCTCATAATGGACCGTTATAGCTCGCTGTTCTGGCAGCTTTTACTTCCTGGTAATAAATATTTGTGTGTTTAAGGGGCAAAAAAAAAAGGAACCGGTTTGTAAGAGAAAATCTATAAAAGCAGTTAAAGATGCCGCACGGAGCCAAAAACTATATATTATCAGTGTTGGAAGTTGGAAAATGGTATTAGACTAGATTCAATGTGCTTTTTGTTTGTAGATGCGTGTGTGTGTGTGTGTGTGTGTGTGTGCTTTCAACACGGCAGACACTCGGCGATGCTCATCCCGCTATGAAAGCCCTGCAGGAAAAAAAAAGACACCCACTCTCCCACTATGAATAGTCTGCAGCTTAAACAATATACGGTGCGTTCAGTGTGCCGTTGTTTCTCAGGGGCAAAGAGGAAAAAAAGGACTTGAGGGAAGTTCTTTTAAAAAAGTTTATACGGCTGTCGGCAGCGGCAACAGCGAACCGACGAGCGCGAACAACTTCACCAAGTTGTTGGTGTCAAAACTTTGATTCTTCTAAGGTGAGATGTTGCTGCTATTTTTAATCAGCGGGGGTCATCAGAGGGAACATCTAGTAGCTGCAAGGGTTTCTGCATCAGCTGTAGGAGTGTCCGAATATGATTTGTCTCAACGTGGAGGAATTGTTTCGTGATGAGCTTAGTCAGACGAGTGCCGGTTGCCCCTCTCATCGCCATGGTAACCACCTGGGGGAAAAAGGGGGAGTGTAGGGGGCCTCTCATCATCCTTCTGGGTAATTAATCACCCAGCAGAATGAATCTTGGTCATCCAATTACAAACAAATTAGATGGAAGTAATGCCTGAGTGGGATATGAAGGCTGTGGTTGGCTGGTATAATTGCTTGCAATCTCTGCCGCCTTTCCCTTTATAGTTCAGCGGGAATGTGGTCGCAGCCAAAGCTGGAAGAGGTGACAGTAAAAAGTCATTTCTCCTCTGTATTGCAGGGTCACTTGAGGTGGCTTTTCTTTTGTCTGGTGAACTGCAAGCATGAGAAGGTGGCTGGTGACCACCAATATAAAGGGCATTTAAATATGGATGCAGGGAGCGTAGAGGTCCACGAGCATCAGTGGGTCCAGATATCTGACTCTCATTGAAGTTTTAGAAAGTTTAAGACCCTGCAAGCTCTGATGTCTCAGAGTAGGAATCATTCTGATTCAAAGGCAGGTGAAGTTGAGCTGCCGTACTTCCTAAGTAAGGACGCTAAAGGGAGCATGTGAAGGGAGAATAACATCGGTCCAAGGACAGAGCCTTGAGGGGCTTCACATGAGAGGAGCTGAGCAGGATGCAGAGAAAACATTCAAGCAGGACCCGAACTACTCCTGAAGCAGCACCTGTAATGTCAGCACGCTGCCCCAAGTGAGGGCTGAGGATAATGTCAAAGGTCAACGTACCCGTGTCCTCACATCCCTCAGCTCTACATGGAGTCTTTATATCTCCTGATCTACACACCCGTCAGTGTTGGTTACCAGTATAGAAGCTTTAGTGGGAGGAGGCCTGTCTGTTGGTGCATCAAGGAGACATTCAGAGGCTCTTCTGGCGTCGCACCAGCAACTATCAGCAGATCCGGGATGTGACTCCTCCTGTTGGAATAAGAGTACAAAAACGATGGTGGGAAAAGAACGGTGTGAATCGATGGGAATCTTTGTGCTTTTCTTTCTTTCTAGATGTCTGTTCGTGTGTTTGTGTGTGTGTGTGTGTGTGTGTGTGTGTCTGCTCGATCATCCCACTATGAAAGCCCTGCACAAACAGACACCCACTCGCCCACTATGAATAGTAAGCGTACAGTTATTTCTCGGGGCGAACGGGACCTGAAACTCGCCGGTTGCCGCCGGCTCGTCGGGCCCTGTGTCGAAGGAGAACGCCGACATTATCGTCCGTTACCACCTGATTCTGGCTGCTGGTGTCACCGACCTGAGCATTGTGTAAATAACATGAACTACCGGGGACTATCGGCCCCGCTGATCACAGAAGGATGAAAAGTATAACTCCGGCTTAAATCATCCCAAAAAAAGACCCGAAGGATTTGACACTCCAAGTTAAATTTAGAGCTGAAGAAGGACCGTTATGAGTCAGAAGATCAAGAGTCTGTAGGTTCTGACTGCACTGACTCAGAATGTGAAGCCCTTTGTTTCACCAAAGGATGGAATATTAACATTTGTTGCATTAGCAGTTTATTTACTGCCACTGTAGTGTCTCACTACTGTTCCTCACCTTAACGCTGGAAGTGACAGTCAATAAATCACTTTCCCTTCGACACATAAATCACAGGAGCTGCTTGTATTTCCGTTATTGTCAATGGAAGGTTTCTGAGAGTTGAGAAGCTGCTTCGACTTTTGACACCTCCGACACGCGTTCGCTTCAAGATACGGCGACACGACTCCCGTCTGTACACCGAGCGGAGCTTCCTTGATCTTAATGGATGATTATTACGGCACCGCCGCGTCTCCGTCATCCCCAATATGACAAATAGATGTCGGTTCGAAGCGGAGAATCCCGGGAACACGTGAACCCGCCTCGCTCCGACTGACGCGGGCACATCAATTTGCCCTTAATTGTCAGGTGAATATATAATTATTATTATTTATGATTCTGGGAGCTGCGATCGTCCGCAGCATCGATCTTGGTGGAAACTAAGATGCTCATCACTCCTGGAGGAGCTCGCCATGTGTGCAGCGAGCTCTCGGGATATGAAGCACCGTCGAAGGGAATGTCAAGTGTAATTCATCTTGAATATATGACGAGCGACACCAGCGGTAACTCCTCCTGGACCCTCCGCCCGCCGGCTGTCCTCTCAGGGGTGGAGGATGACAGGCCTGCAGGGGCAGCTCGGCCTGTGTGTGGATGGAGGGTGGAGGTGCTTCGCCCGCTGAAGGAGAACCGAGGACAGGCGGTGTATCTACGACCGTCGGTTCGCAGCTGCGTGGTTTCCCCCGTGTTCGGGGAGTTCAGAGGTCATCCGGTCGAAGAGCAGAGTGCTGAGCAAGCGTCTGGTCGGTTTCCTGGGAGCGAAATAATCTCAACGTTGCGAGACTCCGAATATATAAGCTGCTCATTTGTGGACTAATTGTGCCGTCACCGCTGAAAACCGAGCCCCTCGGAGCTCCGGGCGCCGGGTATTTATGAGCAATTAGGGATACAGATGTCGCACGAGCGGCGGCAAACACTCGCTTCAGGTAATTGAACCCGACAAGTTTGACACAGAAGGAAAACGGAGAGTGTGTCGGGGATCTGAGGGGTCAGATTGAGACGTAGCGACTGCGAAGTAACTCACCGCTTTATAGCTGGCGGTTGTTTTCCAGCGCAGCGATCTCATATTGGATTTCCTCCTCAGCCCATTTAGCTCTGATGGCCGGGCGCCTGAGACACGGTGCAGGTGGGATTTCTGTGTTTCTCCCAGACAGAAGTGTCACTTCCCCACATGCATGTGAGCACCAGCTGATGTAGAAGAGAGAATAAGTGCAGAGAGGGGAGCTGAAGAGAAGGCCAAGCAGAGGATAAAGCCTTATTCTTATCACAAGTGATTATATCTCTATTAAGAATTCATTTTTTTCCACGCAGACATCAGTAAGAAGAGTCGCTCGGATGAGGAGGAGACATCAAAGTCCTTTTCAGGGACGGAGACGAGAGCTCTGCATTATCACATCCACTGTTGTACTCTACTTTCAGAGCTCCTGAATAATTAAAGATATATAAGAGTAGCTCTCTAATAAAAGGTTGGGATTTGGTCCGTGTGGGTAAAAACAGAAGCACTTTAAACTTTCTCTGCACTTTTTTTTTTTTTTTTTTTTAAACTTCTATCTCGGAGCTTAGCAGGTCAGCCCGCCTGCGGGGTCGCAGTGATGTCATCGAAATAGTTCCTGCGGTTTCATAGTTTGGACGAGTGGTGACGGAGTACGAGGCGTTACCGTCCTCATAGTCGGCCTTTATTATAGAAGACTCAAGATAATCCGCCTGTAATGAGAAACGGACGCAGGGTGGCTCAATGAAACGTCCCTGTGACGAACACACTATTGATCATTAATTATTGATGACTCAGCTGCGGTGATATCAGGTGAACTGTGACTAACAGAAGCTCCTCTGTCGACGTGTTTCGGGGCTCTCCTCTCTGAATCACAGCCGTCATCAGCAGATGGTATTTGCTCCGTTGCCACGGAGACCAAAGAGTTGATTAATAAAGACGTACTCCCTCGATAAATATTATTGAGAACAAATGCATCATATTTACACATTAAACTACAATATTTGATGTGAACACAGCTGTTAAATTATTATTTTAGTATCACAATATATTAGATGTTATATAGTCTTGAATCCTTCATCAGCTCCAGTATCAGTTTTCACATTAGAGGTACATGAATAATATTTGTGTACAACAACATCAAACCAGTTCTGGACCTTAAGACGATATTTAAGGAAGTCCAGACGTTCTCCGTCCTTCAGCTTCACTCCTCCGACTGTCTTCAGTATTGGAAACCAGCTCCGGTTCATCTCGACGTCACAGTGAGTCGACCTCATCCGGCTGCCCGGATCTCCATCATCTGAGCCTGTCAGTCCCCATAGATGGCACTCTCGAGCCGCAGTCAGATGCAGCCCCCACCTCCACCTCCACCACCTCCACACCACAGAGATGATGTGGACCTTTAACACGCACACACACTTCTTGTACACATCCTGCACGGCATGAAAACAACGGTTACATCTTAAACTCTATAATAATGAATCTCTCTATAGGGAGGT
>CAAKHC010004907.1:0-10812 GCA_901007825.1 Macroramphosus scolopax | reverse complement strand
AAATTGATGAAAGAGATTAAATGCTCACAAAAACCATAAAGAATGTCAACAGGAAGGTGAAAGAGGCTCTGGATAGCAATAGAGATGAAAATGAGATGACCAGTTTAAATTTTCAGTTTCTCTGAGATGGAAAAATAAAAGTTGCTGCTAGTATTTACCAGTATGGCCATTGTCAGCTCCTCTCTGATGTCCTGCAGGGCTCCGACATCCTCCCAGGTGACATCAGGTACAGTGGTGAAGCCCTCTCTCTTGGCTGAGGGCTGGACACTGGATAGAGCGGCCTGGAAGTCGGACATCAGGACGGCCAGGCCGTCCAGCTCGGCCTCTGAAAGGCTCTCGGTATTCTTCAGTAGCTGCCTGAGCTGCCACAGCTCTACCTGCCAGACAAAGCACGCAAAAAAACAATGTGGCAGGAAATAACATTTAAAACAAGGCACAGCCTCAAATTAATCAGAAACCAGGATAATCACGGTGGCAATAAATCAACTACTGCTGCTGCTGCTGCCCTAATCTTCTCAATACATCCAGTCTCTGCCAATGCACAGGCCGATGGTGCAGCCAAACAACAACTGTTATATGAATAGCTGTTGTAATTATGACCGGATATGAGACAGAAAGGAAATAAGCTCGGGGTTTCTTTGTGAAACCAAACAATGCGTATTCATTATATCATTTCATTGTGGTTTGCATCGAACGTTTTTTCAAATTAAGCTAAACTAAGCAACAATTGACATCTTTGGACAAGAGGATTTAGATACGTCACATACAATATCTATTCGTAAATCATTTGGTTTTTCCTCGTACATCCCTCAAAGCATCTGCACCAACTAGGATAAAGTTTGACGAATGTAGTACTGACAGAAGGTAATGCAGCTGCTGATACCTGCAGGTGATCGTGTCCTGAATCCTTCTGAGATGATGGCTTCATTTCATCTGTCCCTGTGCAGACTGAGTGGGGACCAGTAAGGATTCCTGCTGTACAGCTCTGGTCACTGACCTCTTCATCTACACCAGCAGCCTCATTCGGAACTTCACTCGTTAACAGCTCTTTATCAGATATCTTTCCTTTCATTAAACAGAACAGAAGCCTGTTGACAGCACTCATGACAGCTTCTCTGCAAAGGGCCATCAGATCTGCGCCCACGTAGCCCGGCGTCAGCCGGGCCAGGTGCTGGTAGTCGAAATCCTCCGGCAATTTCAGCTTACGACACAAAGTCTTCAAGATCCTGACAGAGCACAACACACCGTTTAATCTTTCTGCACGTTCACTCATGGACCAGATGACATTGCTGGATTCATCCATGAATTTTACAGCTGCAGTATTTGTCAATCTGAGTCGTTTACTAAGTGATGCTTACAGCTTTATTCAGACCTGACAGCATATTTAGAGAAAGGGTGCATGCATAGCTGCATCACTCTATCCATACCGGGATGTATCCTTACCGACCAGTCAGTGAATTGTGATTTCTGTGATTATTTGTTTTCTGTGCTTCAAAAAGTGTGGAAAGCAATATACTGGAAATATGTTTTGGATGCAATTCATAAAAGGGACAAAGTGACAGAATATTAAATAATATATAATCAGCTTAACACACAAACTCTTCTGAGGTGACAAGAGCGAACAATATAATTTACAACTTGAGCATTAATAAAGCAACCAGATAGATCAGAGAGAAGATGGGGTCTGGCTTGGGGGGTTGTTAAATGACGGCAGTGATTAAGGGAGTGGGACCAGAGAGATTGAAATCAATATGTGAGTCATTCCACGAAACCGGTACGATCTGCGGTCCCTCTGACCTTTTTAAGTGTGTTGTATCCATCGGGTCACCAAAATCAAATTTTAAAAGCTTTTTAGAATCAATTGAAATGTTACCTTGAATATTGAGTAAACAATTTACATACATTTTATCTTTATATCATAAATTGCTTTTGTCAGTAGACACCACCTATTTTGTCACTTTTTTCATGTCCCCACGGCGTTCGATGAAAGTGAATATGACTATTTAATATGACTATTAAAACATGTTAAAAAAATAAAAATTCTGCCATTGACATACGATTGTATCCGTGCTTTATTGCTGGTCATGTTTTGTTTTTTGATAAATAGATGATTAATAATTAAAATGACATTATATAGATCCGTCCCCCAGTCGCACTCAACCCCGTTACACAAGTCATTCCACCCTCCATAAAAATAATGAACTGGTCCTTTAGTGACATCACCAACAGGAAGTGACATCACCAACAGGAAGTGACATCACCAACAGGAAGTGACATTCTACAAGTCTTCTGAACACGATGCTGCAGAGACAGGTAACTTCCCACCTTCTTTTACAAGGTTTTATAGTCATTTAAACTTGCATAGTGTGGTCGTGAAGCTTCACAGCTCAACTCCGTTACATGTAATAAATATAGAAAACAATTGTTTTGGAAAATTATCTTTGTTATTTCAACAACATATTGGATTTCTTACAATCCTGCATGCCATGTGGTCTCCTCTTCATCAACACAGGGAGAGTCGTGAGTAAAAAATCACAACCCCGTTATTAATTGAGAAAATATAGTGCCGTATCACATAATAATGACCAATAATAATACGGATTTAATGCCTGAGATGGGAAAATGATTTTTTCTGCAAGTTAAATATGTCCTTAATGTTGTGGGGTGTTCAGAAAAGTGAAACATTTCGGTCAAAAAAAAACAAAGTGCAAATCGTAGCGGTTTCCTTGGAATGACTCATGTTCTAAAGACTGGAATGAAAATCGCCATTGTTGAGATGTCTTTCCTATTAACAGCAGCAACACCAACTCCCCATGCGAATATTAGTAAATCCATCGGAAGTCGTCTGTAAGTGAAAAATGGGGCTTTTCCAGGTTTCAGTGAGACAGAGGAAATCAAGGTAACTGTCTATGATACATTCTTTGGAAAGGACACGTCTGTTGTTGAGGGGGCGAGTGTTACCCAGGCCAGCGCTGTGGACGGGGACAGAGATTGGACAGATTCACGTGCTGTTTGTTGGAATGACTTAATGAGGATGTTGGTTTGCGACAGGACCACAAAGATGTGGAGTTTGGCGATGTGAAGAGGCGATGTGAAGATGTGGAAGAGCCAGAGCCTTTGTGAGGCTATATAGATATATCTGTAGATATCTACATCTGTAGATATCTGTAGATATCTATATCTATCTCTCTATCTCTACATATCTCTCAAAAAGACTAGAATATTTGGCAGAATAAGATGGAGTACAATTGCCAGAATCATATTTGGCTGACCTGAGACGTGCTGCTTCATCCGGGATACCCAGGCAGATCTCTCTGTCGAAGCGTCCAGCTCTACGGAGGGCAGGGTCGAGGGAGTCTGGCCTGTTGGTAGCACCGATAACAAGGACCTGAGCTGTGACTGTCAGGCTATTCAAATCTGTCAGGAGGCAAGCAACAAAAACAAAGACATTATCATTTCAACTGGTACAGTCACTGTTTTCCTTCAGATTTCTGGTCACTGTTGACACTGTGATTATTTCATTCATAACATGTCTTTCATATTCGTGGAAAGACAATATCCAAAATACATATTTAGGTTAGGTTATATAAGTGTGTGATTGTTATCTCCAACTCACAGGGCAGGAGGCTACAGTTGGCTCTCTTTCGTTGGAATGTCAAAGTTTGTCCAGAAAGTTTTTCGATTTTAAAGCAATTTTTTGAAGACTGGAGGTTCTTATATTTGAGAATAATACTAAATTGTAAGTTATCACCCATCAAAGTTACCAATTAATTTAAATGTGTGCCAAATTAACTTGTAGAGTCTCATCAGAATTCTGGTATTTTTTAAATATTGGCCCTATTTTTATATTCGTTTGGGTAATTAGTAATTGATCATGAGTACCAATTAATAATTTGTGTGCGTTAGGAAACTAGAAAATGGAATGAAAAGTTACTGAATAAATAACCATCCACACCAAAAATGAGAGAGCAAAAGACCCACTGGTGAGCTCAGCAACACCAGAAGACCTGGAGGACCAGAAACAACTGGTGGAGGACAGAAGAATCATTTCCCTGGTGGAAGAGTTGTCCAGATCCAGATCACTCCCCAGGAGGTCGGTGGACCTGAGCATTGCGCTTCATCTTGTTTAAACATTTGGAAAATGAGCCAACGCAAACCATAGTTTAGTTTGTAATTTGGAGGATAGCTGAGCCAGGTGTTCTGTGATTATCCTCCAACACTGTACTCCACTCTGCCTGCCAGGATCTGAGCTGATTGTCCATCCCTCTGCTGCTCACAGAGCCTGCGGCTTGTCCTTCAGGAAAAACCCCAAAACAGGCCCCAAGGGAAAACCACATGAGCCGGTCTCTGCAGGGCTTCTCTCATCACGTTTTTAGACACTGGTGATAACAATATCGGCTAAAATGTAACGTGTACGGTTGCCCTGCAGCATTAGCTAGCGATGATTCAGGCTACCTACCATATCATTATCTGTCAAAAATAGACTCACCATGATTGAATGTGACACCACAACATGGGGGAATCAGGTCCCGGTTGGAAAACACCAAAGCTATCCTTTAAACTGCTCCAACATAGTTGGATAGCTGAGTCCACATCACAACTAAAACCAAACGGGCAGGGTGAACAACATCGATTGATCACATGAAGAGCAATTTTATGAAAGACATAAACACTGACTGCCAATCAAAATCCATATACGGAGGGTGTCACGTTCAACACACAGTATACGATTCCAAAGACTGAGGTGAAGAAAAACCACACGTTTGATAAAAGGAATAGTGTTCAGAAAGACGCTATGGAGAAAAAGCTGTAATGATGTGCATATTTCCGCAGAAAGGACAGAGAAGAGCTGGGTGGATATCAATCATGTTGAACATTGTACTAAGTCTCCTCCTGTGTGCTACAGCTCCTTCTGTGCACCATTACATAGCGTTATTGTTCATCCATGTGAATGCTCATATCATTGTTAATATTGTTATCTTTATAGGTATTTACCTTCATTAGAGCTACAAGCCTCAGAAACCAAAAATTAACACAATTTTTCATATTGAACAATCAATATTTCAATTACATTACAAATGCTCTGAAAAGTATATTCTTGGAACATTTTCCCTTAATATACAGATATTTATACCTGTACTGAAAACCAATGCACACACAAAAACATTGAAAGTACACTCTGGTGGTACCCATATGTGGGGGTGTTGGGTGGGAGGGGGTAAAGGGTCATATCCCTCACTAAGAACCAACATATGATCTACACTAGTAACACAATAGTGTTAAAAACAAAGCATTTGAATGTGCATTTTGAAGTATTGCATTAGAAAAGTTTAAAGGAAACTACAAAATTCAGAGAAAACAAAGTTGCAACTTCGCAGAGAGGATCTTGAAAATGTACATTTTAAAGTGAGAATGTTTATAAAAGTGGCAGCTGTAGGCAGTCCTCAAGTAACTAATATCCAACAAGGATGTTGAGGGAGGAGAAACAGACAGAAACTGTTTATCTCGATTAACCAATTCAAAATATTCAGTAGTTGTTGGAAAGACATATTTGCATCGTCTTCGCCGATTTTGTGATATTAGGTTTAAATTTGTGATATCCAGGTTACAGTTGCTCAAAAGTTAAATATCATTTAGATATTAACAGCATCTTACAGAGCCTTCTGTGGTCAGTGTGTCCTACCGTCCATGCAGGTGAGCAGCTGGGCTACCATCCTCCTCTCCATGTCTTTAGAAGCTACCTCCCTTTTAGGAGTGATGGCATCGATCTCATCGATGAAGAGGATGCATGGAGCTGAGGACTGCAAGGGATGAGAAGAACCACGGGTGTTCAGAGAGTAACACATGACCAACAGTCATGAAAAGCAAAGATGCTGCGGACTCTTTTGGAAATTTCAGGAGCAATGACACGAGTTTCATCCCTCGTTCCTCCAGAGACTAAAGTCGAAAGTGTCTTTGAGGCAGAAACTGAACCCGTAATTGCTTCTTCTGATTGCTCAGGAGCAACTAGGGGTTCAGTGCTCAAGGACAACTGGACACGGTCTCTGGAGAAGTGATATCGCTGATCCACTGGGCTTTACAATCTGTACAGTACGACACCCTCTGTCCTTGGACCCGAAGTTCCAGGAAGGAAAACGACCTAAAAAAAACTTTAAAATGGAAAGAATGAAAACTGGATGAGCCATAGACGATGGATCGCTGTCCCATGAACAGACCAGCAAAACATTCAGCCACCACATAGAAAATACAAAATGACAACATGTTCATGCATTTATCAACAATAGATTGGAGTTAGGCTTGTTGGATCCGAGTTGTGAATAAAGGTTTGAGTGGGCTGCAGGAAATGTCAACATTCCGAAAGGCTGGCGTACAGTAGATATCACTAATACCAGTTCTACTGCTGACAACATCCTTCCAATCCCAGAAGAAAATCCATTGAACATCATAAATGGTGCCTGACTGACTCTTTAGTCTGTGGAAAGAGGACAAGTTCAACTGACCACCGCCATGCCAAACAGCTCCCTGAGCTTCTGTTCAGACTCCCCGGACACTCCGGACACCAGCTCCGGAGCAGAGACCTTCAACATGGGCAGATCCATCTCCTGGAACAGATACAGGGTTCACACTCGCCTTAAAAGATTGTTTATCCAGAATCTTTCCTTGACATTTTCCAAGAATTGTTCTTTTTTGTACAACAATCTGTAAGATGAACTATTAAATCATTTAAAAAGCATGTTTGACACATTTGACCCCAGTTTTAATTCCTCCATCACCGGTCAGACCCCAGGGTCCTCTTGAACTGCATCTTGAACAGAAATGGACTATTTTACCTCTAAAAATGTAACAAGTCAGCGATAAACGCCTCCCATGGCTCGTTTTGTGGCTTCAGCCGTGAATCTGTGTCTGCAGCGGTCAAACATGTCGGAGTTCCAGACATAAGGCTCTGGGCATCAGCTGGCCTTTTCATCTTCATGGGAGCAGGACGACTCACTTGAAGGTGTGTCTTCAACTGCTCCTTTAGCTTGTGTGTCTTTTAGCTCGCTGTGACCCAGTGACCCCGTGACCCCGTGACCCCGTAACCCATATATTTTCTTCATTCAAGATTGTGCCGCGGACGGCTGCCTCGGCATGTTAGTGCGCCTCGTTTTGTCTTGTTTCGTTAGTAAATTTAGTGTTTTGTTATAACTCAGCTCACGAACAATTAAATTAAACCAAATGCAATCATTCAAATTGATTTTCATGAAATCTATTTCTACAGGTACAGTTGTGGTCAAACGTTTACGTACACTGGTGAAGAACATGTTGTCATGGCAGTCTTATGTTTCCAATAATTTCTACAACTCTTATTTCTCTGCGATAGAGTGATCGGAGCTCACAGAAACAAATCATGAAGTTTGGTTCCTTTATGAATTTATTCTGAAAATCTGACCAGATCTGCTGAGTCATAAACATACCGGACTTTTCAGACGATAAGCCGCGTTTTTTTTATGTTTAATTCCCGTTATTAAGTCTTCAACTGTCCCCATTCAGCAATAGTAGCTACAGAACATGTACTATGCTGTAAACTGGACTGGATCACATAGCGTTTCAGACACACCAACTTTTAAACTTTCTACCTTAACCGGTGGCTCCCAGCCACGTACCGGCAGCGATCTACTGCCAGATTGATGCCTTTAATTTAACAGCTGCATCAGATGCATTCCTACGGTTGTTTTCCTTAATGACGATGTCTCACAAACTGTCTCGCTCTCGTAATGACCGTCTGTCTCCTGTCGTTCTGTCTCTCGTACCACTCGCGGTTCCTCTTTTACGCGCTGTTTTCCGCCTCCGGAGGACTGTAACCAGTAAAATCCTTAGATTTGGGATTTCCCCGATCGGCCGTTAGCTGGAAAAATCCGTAGATTAGCCGCACCGTTATATAAACAGCAGGGTCGGAAAATGGGGGGAAAAGTAGCGGCTTATAGTCCGAAAAGTACGGTAGCTACAGCAGCATGAATGATCAGTGTTGGTGATGTAGTCACGTCCATCAATCAGCTTTGTGGCCTCTTAACTTCTTGTGAGTGATTATGAAGGACGACAGCTGGTGACGTCTCGGAGTCTGTTTAAATAGACTCATCTGATACAACCATCAGACACTATGATGGGAAGTCAAAGGAGCTCAGAACAGATGTGAACATCTGGATCATTGACGTGAACAAGTCAGGAAAGTCACTTGGATCCATTTCACAGCAGCTGCAGGTCCAAAGATCAGCTGTGTAAACAGTTTCTGGTCAGGATGGTCGAGAGTCCACAGAGAACCTCCAACAAGCAGGTCTGCAATGAATCAGAAGCTGCTGGAGGTGTCAGGAGTGTTTTACATCACCAGGAGCTGAGAGGCTGCCCTGCAAGGAGGAAGCACCTCCTCCAGAACCAGAACATTAAGTCATTGCTGCTGATCACATGGACAAAGAAAAGACCTCCTGGAGGTCCGATGGAACAAACACTGAGCTGTTTGGCCACAATGACCAGAAGTATGTTTGGAGGAGAAGAGGTGAGGCCTTCAACCCAACAACACCGGCCCACCGTCAGGCCTGGTGGTGGCAGGATGATTTATGACCAAGAGGTCTGTGATCCAATCACTCTATCACAGAGAAATAAGAGTTGCAGAAGTTATTGTAAACCGAAGACTGCCATGACAACTTGTTCTTTATGAGTGTATGTAAACGTTTGACCACATCTGTACCCTCCATTTCATGTGCCACTCGATAATGAACTGCTAGGGGAAACAAATCACAGTTTCCCAGCCTTTATTCATGACTTACCCCCGCCACAGCCTGGGCCAACAGGGTCTTTCCACAGCCAGGAGGCCCATGGAGGAGAAAGCCCCTGGGAGGAACCATCCCCAGCTTCTGGTACACCTCTGGGTGATGCATGTGGATCAGTAGCTTACACATGTCCTACAACAAATGATGTGTGGAGCTTATTATGAAAGAATGATATACAATACCCCCAACCCTGGGATTGTAAGGGATTGTAGAAGCTACGAGTCAACGCGTACAGCAGGACTCACTGCTGCTGTTCTATGATCAATGGTAATACAACAAGAACGAAGTAAGGGAAAGGTACTGACCGTCAATGTCTCTTCAGTAACTCCGACATCTTCAAACTTCAGAGTTGGATAATGAAGATCAAGTGACTTTGATTTTACTAAGAAATAATTCAATTAGTTCTTAGAGTTCATACAGGACATTTCATAATTGTTCTATTTCAAGTAACAGCTTAAGCGATCACTTAAATTAAGTAAACACAAGAGCATGATTAACAAAATAAAAAGATATTAATCGTTGAAGATGATGACTGTTAACTGCAGACCTGAAGGCGGTCGTGCACAGGGTCAATACAGATTACATTGTTGCGTGGTGTTAGAATCAATATTTCACTAGGTCATACCTTTTTTGTTCAGGGTGCGATAGTCCGTAGTTTCAGTCGAGCTTTTCGTCCTCTTTTTGGACAATTTGGTGGATTTCTCAGGTTCCAGCACGGCAACTTCTGTCTTCAAGTGAAAAATACATTTGTAATTAGTATCGCCCGTCTGCAGGCTGTTCCTGTGGAGTGATGGCGAGCTGAACTACCTGTGAACTGTGTTCAAACAAAGTGACTAGACTAGTTTTGGAAGACTTTGGAGACACATGCAAGGTTTGGACTGAGGCTGATCTCGGTTGTTGAGGACTGTGGAATGTTTACGCAACATACCACTTCTGTGGTAATCTGTCCTGACATGCTCATGATCTCCAACGAAAGCGCCAATATAGTTACTAAATTAAATTCCATTAATGTCAGTTAAAAAGTAACTTGTAACATGTCGCAGTGTGAGTTGATTGACAATTTGTTACTTTGTAGTGGGTTTTTCCTACAAATGTGCTGATCGGCTCTGCTGGTCCGTCTGAGACACATTTGCGTTTTCTCATATTTTGACTGTGTACGCCTCACGATCGAAACGGGGAGACAAGGGCCTGTTAGCTGAAGGTGCCTCTGACAGCCCCTCCTGTTGTGGAACTGATCGGGCTCTGCTGGGTCCGTCTCAGACATCGGTGTTTTCTTTACAGCAGGTCTCCCCGTTTGAAGGTGTGTGGAGACTGAAGCTCTTGTGTTGAGTTGATAAAGAAGCAGAATGAATCGTGGCTTTGTCTAGTCATCAAAGGAACATTGCGTTTTGTTGGAGAAAATGTAAATAAAGTTATTCTACTCTCTACTATATTTTACCATATAGAGAAGTGCTTATTTATACCAAGTGCGTGTGTAAGCAAGATTACAGGAAGAAGAGAAAAAGGGTCGACATGACGTGAGTTGAAGCAGATGTGACCGGAGGATGGTACCAGAGGGTGTGGGAACACCTGGGAGGTCAAGGAGACTGCGGAAGAAGATAACGCCAACCGAGAGAGCTGCGTCGTAAATAACATATAATTGACAAGTATAACCGGTACCCCCTTTCCCTTAGCTTTGAAACATTGTGTAACTAGGGCATCCCTAACTGAAATAAAGGCATGAAGAGCGGAGACTGCTTCAGAGTGTGGTGGGAGATTGTAACTGAACAGTCTCCGGGCACTCTCCTTGCAAGTAAACGATACTCAATTCTCTGTGTCTTCTTTGTACAGGTTGTTTGATACGAGTGTTGGGGGTTCAAACCTAACACGTTTGCTGTTGTTTTAACACCTCAAAGCTTTTAATAGCAAGATGTTGGGCTAACACATGAAAGAGTAAAATATAGTAAATACTCCAAAGTACAAATTCAGTTGCTGGAGTGCAACTGAATGTTCAAACCACAGAGGGTCA
>CAAKHC010004904.1:14281-25451 GCA_901007825.1 Macroramphosus scolopax | reverse complement strand
TCATTTTCTCTTTTTTTTTTTTTTTCTTTTTTTTCCCCCCCCCCCCCCCCCCCCCCCCCCCTTCCACCTGCTACCTCTTCCCCCTTCCCTTGTTCTTCTCTTCTCACGTGCTTTCGTTTCTTTTGCTGGAAAAATGTCAATGTGTTGGTAATCAGAGCAACTGGAGCGCATCGAGGAGGGGATGGACCAAATCAATAAGGACATGAAGGATGCAGAAAAGAATTTGAACAATCTAGGACAGTTCTGTGGTCTATGTTCATGTCCCTGTAACAAGTAGGTGCTGCCTGTGTCGCCCGACTGCATGTGTTTGAGTGCCTGCCTCTCTGCCTCCATCCATCTGCCTGCTTCTGGTGTATGATAGAACCTGGTGAACTGTGCTGTGAGCAGTCAGGCCCGTAGCCACAACAGCACACCTTGTGCACAGGCACCGGCACAGCATGCATGCGTGTGTGTGTGTTTTTACTTTAAAGATTGTGTGCATGCATGAACAACACAAACATCAGATGCCACGTCCCTCAGAAGCCCTTCATTCCACATTGGATGAGAGATTTCTCTTCCAGCAGGTAGCAGCGTCCGCAGGGATCGCGGGGCCACGGACCCTGACCCCCCCCTTCTCCCCCCACAAACCCCATCAACCCTTACACCAGTGATGTAAACAAAACCTAACAACTAGTTGGTTATTTGAATCTAAGTAACTCTGCTGCCATTTGAAAGCCTTTCAGTGTTGGTTTTCTTGATGTTATTTCTTGTATGAACTAATTACAAACCCCCCCTCTGGTTTTTTATCTTTTTCAAGACAAACTGTTGCGGCAAGTGTAATTGATCTGTGAGCCCGTTCCCATCCCAGGTCGCCAAGTAACGATGCTTTGTCACGGCCCCTCGACATCTGATATAAAACACCCTATTGTGTCTGTATGAGACGAAGCAGGTTGTCAATTGACTCCGATGTAAATCCTTTCACACACACACACACACGGGGCTCTTTAGAGCGACTGCTGAGGACACCATGTGAGTGTCTCCAGCTGCAAAGTGTGGTGCCAAAAGGGAGACTTTGTGTGTTAAGGGATCAATAAAACACGGGAACATTTAGTCGGTATTAAAGTCACGATGTTGCAAATGAGAAACTCCAGTGTTTCTTCCTCCAAGCTAAAGCCAACAGCATCTTATACGGACATTAAGGGGTTAACATTAGAGTTATAGGAAAGCCTGCTGCGTCTCACACAGACGCCAAAGGGTGAGTTTAAGATGCAAGGCAAGCGAGAAAGATTTGTTGTTTGCCGGTGAGGGATGAGAATGTGTTGGATAATATCTAATATCAGCATGAAATCTGAAGATCTCTAATGTAATAGATGTATATGTATAAAATATTCATTGGTAGGTTACGTTGCAAGCAAACGTTAATCCCAGCTGGCACTGAAATCTGGAAGATGTTGGACAGACGTTACAGTACACATCAAGATGTGAGGATTTGTGGTTAAACTTCAAACCAACAAAGTATCAGCCGACCTCAGGATTCCACCTCAGATTGAGGTTGGCGTTAAATGTCGTTCTGGCATTTGATTCTGGTCCCTCCGACCGCACAGCCCACGTTCAACCAAATGTCAACGTCTAACAATGTTGGTGGCCAGCTGGGATACAGTTCAGGGGGTTCTCCAGACTGTGGTTACAGATAAGATTCAACAGTGATATAACAGGTGGAGCAGCAGAGTTCACAGCAGCAGTCTAGTCCAGATATTTTCAACCTTAAACACAGTGAAAAAATGAATTTAAAGACATACTCTGTATAGCCTTCAGACCTCCTCTCCTCTCCCGGGACTGTCCTACATGATGATATCTATCATGCAGGAGGTGGCAAAAACAAACATGTGTTAGTGTGAGTTCTGCCAGACTCCTGTGTGATCTGTTCTCTTGCCCTCAGCAGCCAGACTATGACCACCGGGTCATGTCTGAGCATCCTGCACGCTGGGACCGATAAATGTGCCGCTGCCTTTTTCAGAGCTATAGAAAGAACAAGCGGCTGACAAACCAGGTTTTTTTTTTTGTTCTTTTCTAGATTTCCATGTGTTGTCTATTAACTAGTTTTGTCTTCTGGGGATGATAAAGTGACGCCTTAATGATTTTTTTAAACGTTTAATGTCTCATATAAGTGTAGAAAAGGTTTTTCTGGTCCGTTTAGAAATGCGTTTACTTTACTGCAGATCATCCCCAATTTTATATTTATTTCAGAGATTAATTACTCAACTGACCCTTTTGCTAAGTCCCCGCCCCCCTTGGTTACTGTTGCTATGCAAGTCTTTGTAAAAAGGGAAAATCTCGTCACACCCCCCTCTAAATTTTCTGCATTCGGACTTGCATGTTCCATACGCAACCTTTTTCCGCATTTGGACGGGCCCCCTGTGCATAGTTACGGTTGCTAAGGTAGGATTGGACACTGGCCGCTCTAGGGAGGGGCTTAGCGAAGGGTCAATTATTATTCTTTTGCAGACAAAACAGAAGCGCAGCAACTAGCTAATTCTACTCCCATTATGACCATTTGGGTCCTGCTTCATTATGTTTTTTGTTCAGATCTTGTCTATTCTATAGCTCTTTGGTCCCCCCGTCATGAAGCACTTGTTATGTAATCCTGCGGTTATGTCATGTGTACCATGAGATCTACACTCTTTACATGGCAGCCCTGGGTCAAATAGCATCAGGAAAATGATTCTTGCTTATTGTTATGAACTGAACGGAGCACCCGGGGGGGGGGCGGCGCTTTTCCACTGCAAGACACCGATTGTTGTGCAATCATTCACTGGAAGGTGAACTAAATGTATTTTTTCGTAGCCTCAGTGTCCTCAGTGGCGGCTGCCGCTCATCAGGTGCTCCAAGCATAACAAAACTAAGAATTACATTTGTCTGTTTGACTGTACACATCATCCTACAGACCTTTCCATCCAGATGAAATGAAGGGCTGATCACTACTTCTGTATTACTTCTGTTTGTTTTCTTTTGGGGTGATTTTCACAATGAATGTAACCATGTGGCCTTCTTCTTCTCATAGCTAGAGCATCTCAACACGACGATCCTTTCCCTCTTTACGTGCTCTCCCTTCCCATGTCAAACATTGTTATGTTTCCGCCTTACATGTCGTCTCAGTCTGCATGTTTATGTGTGTGTGTCTCCTCCGTCTCGAGTCTGTTTACGACGTTCTGTGTTTGTGGTCTTCTGTATTTGCTTGTGGGAGAAGGGTTTTTTCAGAGTCTTTAAATGGACCCTAATTGCTAAACAGCCGAAGCCACATGTAAGTCTGTTGTGCTCAGATTGAATTGATCTGCACGCTGGATCAATTATTTACTAACAGCTACTAAATGCATGTATGTAACTTCATCATACGTGGCCGGCATGTTGCTTTTAGCAGGCCGATCGGCTTGACTCCATGCATTTATTACATTTGCATGTAATACATATATTCATATGTATATTTGAATAGCAATGAGTCGATAGATGACTTTCATAGACCTACATTCACCCTGCAGTGCAAACACACACACACCACACACACACTAACGCTAACATACAGCCACATGTATAATCAAATATATTTTCATTCACTTACCCTCATTCACACACAGTTAAAACAGCTTCAGCAGCCCCGACTAATGGTTGTATCTACGGTAGGATTAAGGGCGGGGGCCAGGCCTGGGGAGCGAACCAGGACGGAGTGGTGAACAGCCAGCCAGGTGCCCGGGTGGTGGACGAGCGTGAACAGATGGCCATCAGTGGGGGCTTCATCCGCAGGTAAGGGTAGTTGTGTGGAGCTGTTTCCCCCCCATAGGATGCAGGACAGAGACGTTACCAATGACAACAGATTGATGAAGTCAGACAGCATGTAAAGGAGGCATGCAGAGGAAGCATGAAGAGTAGGCAGACTAAGGCAGCTTAAATAAGAAGAGGCGAGTGACATTTGCCAACGGAGTGCATGGAGGGAAATCAGCTGAGGTTATTGAAGGCCTGGAGGGAACAACTGTGCAGTGAGCTGATGTAGGCGGACCGTGGATGAGCTCATATAAACAGGGTTTTGAGCCGAGCACTCTTGCGTGATAACATTGTTTTCATCTTTTTGCATCGACTCGTATGTTCCTGCGTTGTACTGGACTATACAGATGAATGAAGAAACCAGACGGCGAGAGCAGCTTCTGAATAATGTTTGGACAATAACAGTCCCGCTGCCTGATCTTGTGTGTTTCAGGGTAACAGACGATGCCCGGGAGAACGAGATGGATGAGAACCTGGAGCAGGTGGGCGGCATAATTGGTAATCTGCGTCACATGGCCCTGGACATGGGCCAGGAGATCGACACTCAGAACCGCCAGATCGACAGGATCATGGAGAAGGTACTGCCCAATGAGCGATATACACTACATTTATTATTATATTATTGCCTTGGAGAAATACAATATTAATCTCTATTTGTTGTAGCAGCATAATAAATTTCCAAAGTGACTCAGTATTCATGTTACTGCCCCGGTGACAATGCTTCTATTTACTTTCTAACATTACGTGCGCACAGGATTGTCATTTATATATGATCCACTTGTGCATCCTTGAAATACTCTGAAAGAAGGAGCCAGTCATTGGTAGAATGAGAATGATCCTGGAGATCGGAATAGTCCGACGGCTAAGATGAAGCATCGCCTAATTACATCAGTTTAGGAGCCAACGATGGTTTTCAAAATTACATTTCTAAATAATAAAGGAGGCAGAGAAAGCTAAAATGAAATTAAGATTTACACATCTGGTTAAACATTGAAAGTACGTCTGTAACACTGTAGTGTCACAATTGAGATTATGATATTCAAATCAGAGGGTCTAGAAAAATTAGCTATCGAGAAGCTGATGTTTAGGATGGATGACCCGCTTGGCATTGGGCCATGTAACATCAGTTATGCTGATTTTGAGCAGATTTACACTTACTAACCATGTCAATGGACAAAACAACAGCCCCTCTCTCACCATTTCCTCTGTGACTGCTCCCTGTGTTGTCTAACAGCCGCCCTCTCTCTCTTCCAGGCTGATTCCAACAAGACCAGGATCGACGAGGCCAACCAGCGTGCTACAAAGATGTTGGGCAGTGGCTAAAAACTGCAGCGGAAAGTGCTTTCATCCCCATTTTAAGCCCCCAATCGCCCTACAAAACAAAACAGAAAAAACAAGCTCCCAACACCTGCAAAAAATCATGCTTTTATTGTGATACATAGAGGTTTGCACACATGCACATATCATACCTTCCTGAAAACAAGCCCCACCCGCCATCATTGCCCTCGCCCTCCTTCGCTCCTTGTTGTCGGTGTATTTCTGTGTTCTGTTTTGTTGATAAATTATAGTTCTGTTTCCACTCGAGATCTCTCCACGCTGTACATAGTGCTTCTATAACGGCTTCACTTTAGATAACGTGCCCTGTTTTCTTCATTTTTTTTAACGTCTGTGTGTAATATAAACTGTATATGTTCGAAGACGTCCTCTCCCCCATGTGTGTATTCTGGTGTATGTAAGACACATGGTGTATTCCTCGGTGTCCTGACAAGCAACATGATGATTTGCAGTGAACATAGTGAACATGCAGCCCTCACAGCTTCGTAAGCAAGGCCACTGTTCAATGTTATTTAATGTAGAGCTGCTCTGCTCATTGACTTCCCATATCACAGGCACTCGGAGGTAAGATGAAACAGCCGTTGAGATGAACCTGTGGCTCTTCGGTCGTTGCTACATCAGTATTCCACCGTCTCAAACTGAGCATGATTTGATTCCACGGATTGTATATAAAACCTTTTCCTCAGGGAGCTAAATCTAACCAATTAAAATAAATTGTAGGTTTAACTAACGTGTTTAATTCACGTCATATCTGGCTCATTTTACCGTACATGAGGAAATCCGAACAGTGTTGCTGATCAGAAACATATTGGATCTGAACCATAAGAGCCAACATTGTGATTGATAATGTAAGGAGTCAAAGAACTTGCATCTGTTTCTTTCCGTTTCAGGATTAGTCCAGTTACTATCGGCTCCCCTCTGTCACACACAACGGCGGCCAGACTGCTTTACCCATGATTCAACCTTAACGTGTGCATGAAGTGTGTTATGTATGTCCAGCCGCCGCTTAAAGACACTGAATAATTCATTTATCTCTGCAGAAATATCTCAACAAGGCAACTGCATGCTACATATGTAGGCCACACAGAGAGGAGAGGCTCATAATCACTCACCCTCTGCAATTGTGACACTCATTTTTGTTTCATGTCTCCTTACCTTTCCAGGCTGTGATCTTCACTGTAAAATAAAACCTTGGAAAATGCCAATAAAACCATCATAACTGTAGAACCAAACCGAGATTCCTTTCTATTTTATAACGTCATGAGAAGGGGGTTTCACTCATCAGGGCTGGGTGGTAATGGATTACATGTAATCAGGATTACAATAAATAAATAACTATAATAAACTCAGATTATATTGCATCTTTAAAATAAGGCAATTTGATGATTATGGAACTGTACAATAGGTGCAACCACAGTTACACTATATATTGAATTGTATAACAAAACATTTCCCTTGTGTCTTCCCACACGCAAGTCAGAGAGTTTATCATAATAACTAAGTTTGAAGTGTTTTTTTTTAACCGACAGATAAAAGTTTTAATTATGCCATCTCAACATATATTTAACGCCTTAGTGTGTAGCTTTGGGAGAAGATACAAGACAGACACAGATAGCTAGACAGGAGAAGGAGAGATGTGCAGCAGGATATTACACTAATGGACATCTACTGTGGTGCACAGAGCTTAGGGCGGATTAGAGTTTACCACGTCACTAAGAACACTGACACACACACACACACACACACATCCACACACACAAACTTTACTCAACAACAGACACACACGAAAGGGTAATCCGCTATACCTTGGTTCCATTTCGTTGGCCTTGTGCATGTCATGTGCATGCATGCTCACAAGGAAACATAAAATGGATGAATGCAAGTGGAATAGAACTTAAAAAAATATGACATATATCATAATTTTAGGTTTATAAGATGCAGAGTGATTTTCAATCCAAATCAGTTCATGTGCTCCTCACACACATTATCTGGTTCTATAAATGTAAATAAAATTAAATATCTTACTTTTTTTTAAATTTTATTTTTAAAACAATGGCTCCCCCTAGTGGCAGAGTGACTTGCAACCTCCTGCTGCCAGTTCCCAACCTAGGTTCAGGTCAAAAGGTTAGGGTGCCTCTGAAATCTGTATTAATTTATAGTGAGTTATAATGTACTTGCTTATTTCGTGTGACGTGTTGGACAATTTTCAAACCTTTGAGCCTCAATAGATGAAGCTGTCTCCTAAATGTAGAGTGGAATCACATTCCAACAAGGTTCGGGAAACACTAGCTTACAATAATGTATATTTTGATGTTTTTTTTCGCATTGATTTGATAAATAGGAAGTTTTCTGTTACAGTAGCTTGTTACTGAAAGCCCTTACACTGAGACATTACAAATGTATATTTTAGTTACTGTGTGAATTTACATACTTGTTTTAAAGTGAGGGTACTTTCAATATTTGAAATAGTCGTCAGTAGATTATATTTCTCATGCATTGCTTTACATTTACAGTGTGAGCAGGACGGTTAAGAAACGCACCAATCAGGACGGACGTACAGCCCTCGTTTATTTCCGTCGGTCATGTGACCCCGTGTGAAACTCTTCGTGACTATCCGTCCTGATTCCTTTTCAGATCTCAGTCAGTGCGGTTAGCTTAGCCTCCATTGCTCCGCTATGTTCCGTGCTGTGCTCCGATTCTCGGCCACAGGCGTCCGAACTCTGGCCCGGTCGAAACCCAGTTATTCAGGTACGACTGTCTGCTTTACACTTGTCACGACCAGAACAACTTCTGCAATAAAGATGACCGGAATTAGCTTGTGCTAGCTGCCGAGCTTAGCCACTCACTGTCTGTGTCTATGTGAAAGCTAGCTAAGGGTGACATTGAATTAATTTTATGATTGGCGTTCTGTGTTGTCTTGAATTGATCATTGTATCGTATCCCACTCATTCGTGGGATATTTTAAATGAAGAGGCGCGAAATGAATTTTATTAAAAAAGACGCGACCTTGTGATGACCCCCCCTCTCGTTTAATTCAAGAGAGTCATTGGCCGCAGATTGTACGCATTAAATATCAAATCGTCGCACACAGGCTACAAAATATAGTACTTATATTGCTATATATTTACAGATTAGACAGAAAACTTTGCCTGTCGACGTTTGGATGTTTAACTTTGACACCTGCTTGATTCTTCTTTAAAATTAAGTGGCCCTAACTCCCCTTGTCAGGTCATGTGCATCTATACTGTACAGACAAGGTGACAGCTAATAAAGTGTAATGCGATGGACATTATTTTGTACTTTTTAGGTCCCTATTTATGTGTACATGTCATGATGTGTGAGAAACTGTAGCTGAAAACTGTGTAATATTTAATTGTATTGTGTGGGTATTACACAATCACACAGTCTAGTAAAGTCTGGACTTATCCCTGTGTCATACAACTTCTAAATTGGATTCACAAGCAATCAAGCTTGTGAATTTAGCGGAAAATACAGTAATTGAAATCATGAAAGTAATTTTAAAATCATTGGGCATGTTCCATATTTAATACAGGTGTTGTTGAAAGAGGAATTGTGTGTGTATTAAAGTTTTGAAGAATTGTTATCGGGTTTATGCCAATTTTAAAACATTAAACACGGTAATTCATTTCCTGCATACGATTAGAGGTTATCACAGGGAGCTCCAGCTATCATACGTCATTATCACTGCTTGTCATTTAGGTTACTCATGCTTTGATTATATATTTAAATAACATTTTGCAGAGTGGGAAATTCTTGTACTGTCGCTTATGTTTAAGCAACATTTAATGCTTTAGAAGTTTGGCATCCTTGTGAAATAAGAAGAATAAAGGGGTCTCAAGGTTAATGTTGGTATCTGAAATGTAGACTTTACATCAGCTCCTATATTTAGTTAAAGATAACCAGCCCTATCTTTAGTAACACTCGTAACGCTTTCAATGATTTTTAGTTTGAAAGCCATGTTTCCATATACTTTCAGAAACAAAATTTGTCTTTCTCGTGTCTTCCAGCTCCGTTGGCCTCCAGATGTTACTCTCATGGCAAAGTGGAGACGGACGAAGAGTTTGATGCTCGCTGGGTCACTTACTTCAGTAAGCCCGACATAGACGCCTGGGAACTGAAGAAAGGTAACTTTCATTTCACTGTTTATACTTTTACACTCTGATGAGGCGTCCTTCCCCTTTTGTCATCACTGCCTCAGTTGTTATATGTTGCTATGTATTTTTGAGTTTAAGTTGGCCAAATTATTGCGCTGCAACTATGAATCACTAAAGACAGTGTCATAGAGATCAAGATAGTGTCAAATCAGCAGCTCTTTTCAAAACCAATTAATCAAATCAATAGTTGAACATAAATCAGATGAATATCTTTAGGTTTTGGGCTGTCGGACAGGCATTAAGGGAAGCTGAGTGGACTGTGAAGGAAAATGGTGGCAGTAAATACGCCGTGTCACATTCACATGTCGGGTTTGATTACCAAGGGAGACAAATGTCCTTTTCCTCTCTGTCATTAAATGCATTAGGTAATTCTTGATTTCTTTTGAACCTAAAGGCATGAACACCCTGATTGGGTATGACCTGGTACCTGAGGCCAAGATCCTGGATTCGGCACTAAGGGCTTGCCGGAGACTGAATGACATGGCCAGCGCCATTCGCATCCTAGAGGCTGTCAAGGTGAGTGTCTTCGAGGATCGTTAAGAGTCTATCAAATGTTTTGGCTGTGTGTTGTTTCAGTGAGTAGGTGTATGTGGAGCTTGACTGAAAATCACTTCAATCATCAGAGTTAAAGAATTGTGTCACCTAGAAAACTGCAACATTAAGAGTCGTTCATATTTGTCACAGAGGTTACTGCAAAAGAATATTTAACCATAAATTTGAAAAAAGAAAGACAGATTAAGCTTTTTCCGGAAAGTAAAAGGCCAACGGAGAGTATTCAGCAATCAGGAGCTGTTGCTGCAGAAACCTGGTTTCTATTGGAGGACTCCAGGAGCCAGATGTATGAAAGTCGTGTAGTCATGAAGGCAGAAATGTGCATACGCATTGTTCTCATCAGATTTATAAATCCGTGCCTATGCCTGGCCTTCTTTTATGAATCTCAGTCATTGTGAAATCACGTTTGCAAACCTGATTTCCCCTCTTTAGAGGTGATTATTTACCAGTTTATGTGTAATACCAGTTTATGCACATAACACAGGCTTCTCAACCTTATCCTGGGTTTTTAGAACTGGGATACTCCAAAATCCAGATCTTGACCAGGGTACCTGTGTAGATAGATACACTCATTTACCAAGTATCAACTACTAGAGAACATTGTTGGAGATGACGCGTTACTTAATTTGCTGTTTCCACATTTGCAGTTTAGCCTTTTGAAATGCTCGTAATTTGTATTATGTATATGTTTTCTTTGCAGGACAAAGCAGGTCCCCACAAAGAAATCTACCCCTACCTGATCCAAGAGCTGACGCCCACCCTGTCAGAACTTGGCATCTCGACACCAGAAGAGCTAGGCATGGACAAGTTATAGACCCTCCAGGTGAGGCTGCTGCATGTCACGCTACTACATGTGGTGTGGCTGTGGAGCATTTATGTCAAGTATCAGTACTGATGGTGTGATCAGCTGCTTCAATTCTAAAGATGACCTACTATATGAAAGGGCAGTAGTAACATAAATCTGTTATATGTATTCAGATGATGACATTGGCAACAAAATACCCTTTATAGGGGATGATATTGCATGTAACTTGCTTGCAGCTGAAATGATGTTCTGCTCCTCTTTCCTCAGGTAATTTTCTTTGTGAAGAGATGAGTTCTCCTGATTCTATCCTGTCAAAAATGTCTATATGTTGATTGAATCCAGGCTGTCCTGTTGTGTACAAAGTGGTGGACCTATTAAATAAAAACAATAATGAAAGTGTGTGTTGTTCTTTTTCTGGTAAACCATTGATGATTGTAAATCTCAATAAGGTGCAGCTGTTAAACATTGTGTGTGTGTGTGCGTGTGTGTGTGTTTCTGCATGCGTGTG
>CAAKHC010004904.1:0-13695 GCA_901007825.1 Macroramphosus scolopax | reverse complement strand
TTTTGCTGTCACACATATAGCATCGTGACTAATTAAAACAATATGCAGTGTTTGATGTATGTTTTGAAAATACAACACGATATATCTACAATGGCAGATGGACTTGAGACCCTGAATTTTACATTTTTTAAGTTATTTTCAAACGTATATGAAATATATAAGAAAACGTAATATAACCATCCGTTCTTAATCGTATTTACTCTATTGCAACTTTTTTTTAATTTTCTCTTTGACCCCTTTTTGATTACTTATTTGTCTATGCTTTTAAACTGAAAACAGACAAGTTAAGTCCAATGAGCGTGGTTAAATAAACAAGGATGTCATTTTCGGAATTTTACGACGACAATTGACAATGTAAAAAATGTGTACTATCGCAGTTTGTATAAAAAGTATCTGACCTTTCTAAATACATGCTACCAACTTTATTCACGGTATGTCGCTAGCCAGACTTTTATTTAGGAATTTTGACCGGAAGTACTACAACCTGTCACTGTTAGCATTCCAAGCTAACAAGTGCCCAGCTCCTCTGGTGGAAAACAACAAAGTCACTCGCCGGTGGTACACTTCTCATCATGTCCTTTTTTGGGTGTAAATTGTGACAACAGCCGCCAAGATGATGAACGACATCATAGAGGAACCAGAGAAGGACAACTTGCTAGAAGCGCATCCGGAGCTACAAGTTTCGACGGTAACGTCAGGAATGCTAGTCTGGCTAAAGCTAGCTTGTAGTTAAATACTACCTAGTAAGCTAGCTGACTAGCCTGGGATTTTGACAGTTGTTTTGATAAGACATGCACACGATTTTATTGCTAATAGGGTAGGCTCTTTGGTTGAGGACAATACGATGTTAGTTTACGTACAAATGACAACAGAAATAAGCCTAAAAAATACCAACAATTGATGATCTCTTCTTTAAAACGGTGTGTATTGCAGGGAAATCCTTAACGATGACACCACGCACTGGGAACTTCCCAAATGTAATGTGACTGGTTAATTTTGGAGTCTGCAACAAGATATTGACTTTAGCTAACTTACAGATAGAAAGTTCTGAATTAGTTCAGTGACAGAGGACACACTGAAACATTTGTTTCACAAAGCTCATGATTGAAACACATAATTGATTTACAGGCTTTTAAAATTATCAGTTGACACATGAGAAGCATTACTCGGTTTTTCACACATGAATATGAGATTAAATAATCTCCATCTCTGCACCCTCAGGGGCCCAGTAGTGGCACAAGGCCTAAGACCACTGATGGAGGCATCAGACCGATGGAGAAAAGAGGACCTTACATAATGTCCAGAGCCCCAGCCATCCACCTCAAACTACGTGAGTGTTTGCTTGACTCATCACAGCCAGTGACATCACCCTTATCGCCCTTATAATACAAGATCAATTGATCAGCCTGATTGTCCTAATGATCTGTGTGCCTTAAGACTTGTCTTCATACCAATGTGCTTCTTCAGATCTATACAGACTTATTGGACTTTACTTTTGCGTTGTTTACTGCTCAGTTTATTGCATACTGTCATATTTATAGAATCACTAGCAACTGTAGTGGAGAGGAAACGTCATGACGTTAGAGCTAATAATCTTTATAATGCTTCAGAGCTCCTGTCAGTTTTGTGGTTTAGACAAAATCTGTAACCCATTCGTCATAATAAATAATCATTCTGGGTCCCTCCATTTGTCAGAAGGGAGATATTATTGTATCAATTGGCCCCATAAACCTTTATAGTCTGCCTGTGTGGTTTGCACTGAGCACTCTGATATACTTTTAGAGAAACACAGGGAGATGGCGAGGAAAGCACTCAAGAAGAAAGCCCTCTCCCCGGGACCTCCAGTGATACATCAGCCCAGACAAGGAGGCAAGAGGTAAAGAGAGGAAGCAAGGAGGCTGTGTGTTGTTATACCAGAGATGATATGATAGATCAGGATGATTTCATAATTTTGTCCTCCTTCTCTTAGAACGGTGAAGTACAACAAGGGCTACGCTGCTTTGAGTCAGCATGCGGAGGACACTTTGGTTGCGCTGGAGTCAGACAGGTTAGATCACATCCTTTTTACCTTGGATGTAAAAGTCTCTGCGTGTTTAGATAAGCAAGCAGTGAAAAGCAAGCAAACCTGATCTAAGAAGTATCACAGCAGATTTATTTGATCCCTGTGATGCTTTTCTGACAAGCTTGCACAGCCAACAGATACTGTGTGTCCTCGATGCCTCAGGAGTTATTTGGTTAACTATAAAATCATGCTTTGAATCATTAGAGTCTATCAATATGTTGAGTGGAAAGTCATTTTTGAGTCATTGTATTTCCAAAGAATGTTGAGGAAAGCCAAATATCAAACTCCTTTTTGTGAGTGATTTTGTTAAATGCAATCACAGATTAAGTTACCTCCATTTGAATGATGCAGGAAACCAACTTTAGTTAGTTTACAAGAGGGCCTTAATTAACACTTTGAGCGCGTACTCAGCGCTAGTCTTTAAACACAATTCCAGTTTACATGTTTAAATGGTAAAATGAGAACCTGTCCTACTTGTTGTTACAGCGATGAAGAGATTGATTTTGAGCAGTACTCCTCAGGATACTCTTCAGCTGAGGTGAGTAACCCCTTTGGCACATTCTTCACATATTCTAGTAAAGTCTACACACGGCTGTGTTCACTTTCCTATCCTACATGTTCATCAAACATGTCGCATTATGATTGGACGGTATGACTGCAATAGCACAGGAATGTGTTTTTTTGCCTAACAATCGTTTAACACTGAGCCTCTGGCAAAGTTGTGTGACCTGAGATATGTGAGGTCCAGAATTATGAGATGTCAGCGCTGCAATTCAGTGATGCCTAAATTCAGTTGGACCTGTTTTCTCACATTGTTGTTTTTCTATTTCTTGCCTTCGTTAAGACCGTCTGTGTCACCGTGTCCACTGATTTGTCTGGCATTACGTCGTGAACCAGCGGCGTTTGTAAAACGATCTTTTCAGGGAGCGCCGTGGGGGAAAAGGCAATTAGCAACACGGGCAGGGCTGATGCCATTGTCAAGCTCTGCAGCTTTGTTGTCATTTCACTCTGCTGCGGTCTTAAAAACCCCGGCAAACCTGTATGTTGGCATGGCTGCGCATCAGTGGCGACTTAAAATTAAAGGAGATACAAGCCGTTGATTCAAGGAGTGCAGCTATGCACCAAGTATGCGATGTCTCTGCTGAACAAAACGAGCTAGACTGTCTGACTGACACATACTGACGATCAATACATCCTTAGACGTGTCAAATTATAGACACCTACTTCCGCCCTTTTAATTTTTCATAGTCTGATTTTTGTGTTTCGGGTTCTTCTGTATTTGTGTTAGCAGATTGTGTAGGCAGTCATCTGTGGACGAGTGCAGTACTTGGTGGCCACACTGTAACATTTTGCGGCCATAGAAAATGTTGAACCCTTCTAGGGCATGAAGGGTTTGTTTTTGCAAACTTTTGTGATCAATAAAATCAGTCACACAGGGAACGCTTGACTAGCCATTAAACTATTATGAACATAAGCACTTTGAATGCCATTAAGGATGAAAGGTGCAACATAAATGTACCACTTACCATGATGTATGTGTGTTTTGTTAATGAGGTCTCTTTCTTTGCTCTCAAGGTTCATCCAGACTTAAGCAGGCAGCTCCTCCAGGATGGCTACCGTCTGGATGAGATCCCCGATGATGAGGATCTCGATCTGATTCCGCCCAAAGCCCTGGGCTCCTCAGTGTGCTGCTGCTCCGAGGGCCCTTCCTGCTCCATGCAGTGATGCTGATTCCCTGACTCAGACGTGACACTCACAAAGGCTTCAGTCTCCGACTTAAGTCACTGGTGACGGAGGCCTTCTTTTCTAAGCCAAATCCCTGTTCACGCAGGACTGTGTGCACAGAGACCCACATGAAAGCACGAATGGACAACAAAACAAGCCTTATCCACTGTGACCCCAAAGCTTGACCTATTTTTTTATTTACATTTTTTCTTATTGTAGAACTACATGAGATTCTAACTATGCCACCACTGCAAAAAGAGTGGCCAACCCTTGGGGTTACTTCCACTTGACCCAATGAAGAGCTGGTTACTGTCTTGTCCTCGCTGGTCTGCAGCGCCTCTTTACGAGGTAAAAGGACATGCACTACATGCAGACACGTGTATTGTGTTTTAAATGTTCAATTCTTCACTAACCGCTAACCGATGACATTCCCCAACTGCTGTATTTGTTACCTGTGGCGTCCTGCTTGTGGAAAATATTACAATTGCGTCAAAATAATACCATAATGGTTACATTCTTATTATGATGCAGAAGACTCAGTTGAAGTTGGATGATTGCTGTTGGACAAGACATTTCTTGACTGCTTAAGTGTAATGACAATTATTAGTTGAGTCCCCTTGTTTCTGAACTCTGAAATGAAGTATAGAAGAGAATCCTGGGACAGAATTACACAGCTACAGGCCACAAGAGAGAGTTACGTTGAGCGAAGATTACGTGAGAAGTTGTCCTGCACTGTCGAGATGTCCACTGTTACACGTTTCAAATGATACATCACTATAAATGGCAGTCTATTGCAAATGTATTCATATAACTCAGCATGTCATTGTAAGAAATTTCTAGATGTTTATAATTTCAATTATCTTATTTCTTTTTAAATTGATTTGGTTTACAGAACATTTTGGCGTGGACACAAAGGAATACACCCTGTTGCCAAAGTATTAGGTACACCAATTAAACCCAAGGCAGTCTAATACAGCAGCCTTGCAATGACATCAAACTCTCGTAGAAGATGGTTAAAATAGTTTTCTTATATGTGTTAATTAAACTTTATGGTCATTGTGAGTATAAAACTGGGAAGATTCAGCTTCACCACAAACTATAGAAATAACTAGTCAGTTTGAAACCCTGTACCTAATAATATCATGGCAACCGAGTGTACAGTTAATTTGATTTAAGCCCTTAATACATAATCCTTGTGTCATGTTCCACAACCAGGAATGCTTGTGGGTGTCAAATTGAAGTCACATTATTTAATTTATTTATCAGTATATTTTGTTAGGAGCATTAAAATGAGTTATTGCTTCGGGTTGAAAGACCGAAAACAAGCTTTCATAAGGATTTTATGGCCTGAGATATTTAGGTGCCCCTCTTGCGTAACAACATTTACATGAGTTTATACTATGTGTTAGTATATTTTTCTGTTTGTGTCATTATGTGTCTGTTTCCTACACAAAAGACACTTGATGGAAATGCGTAATCTAGATTAAAAAAGCAAAAAAATCCCACTTTGCAAAATGTATCTGTTCACTAATATCACCATCTGGGTCATCATATGTTACTTTTAAATGTTTGTGTTCATATTGAAACTCTGCATTAAGGAAAGTTGGTCCATATCAGAGCAAGTGACAGCTATCACTTTCTCAGGAGATTTCGGTTGCGAGTATGCAACCTTCCACATAAATTGTAAAATTAAAAAGGTCAGAAAAATTGCACAACTGTTCAGGTGATTAGAGATTTTAAGTCGGGATGAATCGGAAGCTGCTGTACTTGCAGACCACACTGGTATTTCTCGTGCTGTGGTGTCAGTTGTAATGACATGTCATGTATAAAATAAGTTATCACCCAGCATAAGGAGGTAACTGGATACGACATTTGATGCTGGAAGAGGTCGAAATCTGGATTTGTACTTAATAGAGTTGGGGTCAATTCATTATCCAATTTATTGAAGTGACAACGCTCTGCAACGGAAATGCAGAAGATCTTCTGATTTTCTGTCATCACTACACATATACTAACTTCCTCTCAGCACTCTGATTGTGTTGTGGATGCTTTAGGAATAACAACCAATTCCACCATTAGGCAAAGTGTATTGACCCTGGCTCTGCACGATATTTCATGTACATAAATATTGCACTTAACACCAGTGGTCAGTAGCAAGTACACTTGATTCTCCTGTACTATGCAACTATTGGGACAATCTGCTTGTTATACAACATTATTTGATTTTGTTATTATTGTTTTACATTATTAAATAAAAACGATACTGTCATGTTTGACTGTTATAATTATTAACAATCACGGTTCCTTGTCGTGATTGAGGTAGTTTTCCATTATGGGACACATTATGAACACATTTGTTGTTCGTCCACAGGGAGGCAGCAGAGAGTAACGATGAGTCTCGGTGCAATAAAACTATTTCATCACACATCATATTCATCATCAATTTACATAGCAATAGTCTACACAGCATTACTTTAGGAGCAAACAATCCATTTGTAAATAAATATACATTTCCAAAAACGGAAAATATGTCTTTTGGAGATATCAGTCTATCCTCAAGTGTACTTCACACCATATCAAAAGCATTAATTTTAGAAAGCTGTACACTCTTTTTATTTTTTACTAATTTATCAAATGTAACTACGTCACATGCCTACCTGTGCATTGTAAATGCTAGATTGTCCAAGTATAGAAAAGAGATAAATCACAGGTAGAACTACTTATTAAAGTGTTGTGAATCTGAGACTTGTTGCTGTGGCTGGGCGGGCCTAATCCTCTCGTGCGCCATGTGGGGGTGTCAATTGAAGGGGAGGAAAAAAAAAAAACGACCAAAGGGAGTTCCCTCGGCGCTTTCCGAGATATGAGATCGGGCCATTTTCCAATCGGTGCCCTGGTCTATTAAAGAAGAAAACCCACGCTAATCACTGGGGGACATAGAACAAGACACGCAGCATTATTTCTCCGACAGGTCGTTCAAAAAGAGAGCACCTTTCTGCTGCTGGCGGAACCTTTGGCGTGTCCGGTTTGTGCGTGTATGTGTGGGTGCGTGCGTTTGTGCACAATATTTCTCCCCCCCCTGTGAGTGCGCGCGTGTGTGTGTGTGTGTTTACAAGTGTTTGAACGAGTGCCAGAAACGAGGGAAGAAGGAGGGATGGTGGACAATTCCGGCAGCAGTAAGGCACAAATGGTGAGTCGTGGTCCTGTTTGGTGTCCTGTGATATTTTTCTAAGCGAGTTAAAAACACCCACCGAGAATTGCAGTTTGGCCGCCTTTTAGTTCCGGCTAGCTTAATGCGACAAGCAAAAAAAAGTGGGAAAGCGAAGCTAATTTGAAGGTATGGCAGATTTTTTAAACCAATTTTACAACCTCACAGTAATACGGTACTAAGAATGCATAACGTCAGTAGGCTAGTTTTACTTGTTATATTGTTTTTTTAATATTTAAAACCTGTTTTACCGTTTTATTTCTTGCTAGCAAAGTGCGGAAACCTAACTGACAGTTTGGCTAATTTATTTTTCACTCGGGCAGTTGTCTGTATTCTGATGACCGGAGGTCAGTTTAAACCTTATTTTGGCTCATTGGAACACAGACGTTTCTGCTGCAGACTATTTTGGAATCTTTTATATCTTGATCTCGAGTTACTGAAGTAGTTTTATGAATGACTGACTATTTTCTTACTGTCACGTCATTGCAAAAATATTCACACTTTGCTTTGACGAAAGTACTCAACAGGACTTCGAGAGACCACTCAATTACTTTAACAACTTTAAAATTAAAGAGATCAGAGATTATTTCTTTATTTAAAAAAAATTGTACTTATGGTATCCATGTTTTATCATCTACTTTTGACATTCGTGGACTAAAACCCCTAAAATGTTTTTTATGTTCCTTTTTCTTCGGCCTGGTTAAACGAGATTTTTCCTGCTTACTTGTTTTGTTTTTATATACCTGCTGGTATTTTGGGTGTAAATTTCAATATTTGAGTTTACCTATTCGTACAGTGTGTAACAGCAAATATGTTCCATATTTATTTGTTTATAACAATCATGCAGGTTTTCTACATGTTGCCTCAGGGTTACTTAGCTATGAGTCAAACCTGCCCAAAGTGACAAACTGTAAGTTTGCAGTGCACAAACAAATGTGGCAGGATTGTGTTTATTTGTTTGTGTTTCATTGTATCTATTTTTGTGGCACATATCTCATTTCTTCCTGTAATTGTAGAGAGTATTTGGATTTCAGTATGTGATAGGCAATCCCTGACTTCTTCTCTTCTTACCACAGCCCAGCATGTCTCAAGAACCTGGTGTGGCCTTCCCTCAGAGCACCTCTACAGGGGGGATGAAGCTGGAGGCAGTGATGGAGCAGCTCCAGCGCCAGCAGCAGGCCCGACTAGAAATGGAGCGCAAAGAGAGGAAGCTGCGAGAGGCTCACATCATGTATGCTCAGCAGGTTGCTGCTCAGCAGGCCATCCTCGCAGCTGCCCGGGCGTCTGGAGCCAACTTCCTGGGAAAAGGCCTTCCTGGAGGGGTCCCTGGTGTTGGGTTGCCTCCCCGGGTGTCCAACCAGAGCAGTGTGGACTCTGAAAGAGAGGATGACGAGGACAGAGGACGGGATTCTGGCGATGACGATGACGACAATGAGATGATGGACGGGGATGAGCGCAGTGACGAGGAGGAGGGAAGCGCCAGTGGTCTGGAGTTCCTCCGCAAGCAGACCCTCGCGTTGCAGCAAAGCGCCTCCCGCATCCCGGCCCGACCGTTTGGCAGTTACTCTGCATCGGCGCCTCAGAGGGCTGCATCTCCACCTATCAGAGTGAAGCAGGAGCCTGACGAGGGCATGTCACCTGCGGGGCCTCATTCTGCTACCTCTCCAAATGGACAGGCAGACTGGGGCTTTGATGATCACTTCAGACAGGTCAGTTCACTCCCACGGCACCCTGCCGCAAAACATCCCGTTTAAAGTAGAATAAAATGACCTGTCATTTATTTGAAATAGATTACATTATCTGAATTTTCTTTCTGTCATTCCGAGTCTTACCTTAAATTCCACCACTTTTTCTTGAATTCAGTAAGTTTACACTGAGCTGCATAATAACTCTTAAAGAAGGTGTACGTTTCCCCCTTCACCCCTCGTCTGTTGTGTTTTGTTTAATTTCTCTTTTCAACCCCCTGCTGGGTGAGCTACTGCTTAGTCTTAAGCTGGGTTTATTCTTGTACAAGACAACATGGGGCAGCACACCGCCAACGGTGCGCACATAGGATTTTATGCTTAATGAGGTCTTTATTGCTGTAGCCGCTAAAACACCTGGTGGGGCATACACATGAAAAATGTATGAAGAGTAAAGAAGTAAAAGAAGAATGTTGGAGATCAAACATGTCTTTGCACACAGCGGATGTTGGTTATTTCTGCATTAATGCAATGCCAAGTTGACCATCCATTTAGTCTCCCTATAGAGGTTCAAACAGGTGCTTGTACAGGTGTACCTGTCTGCCATCTGACCTCGTGTGCAGTGGAGAAAGAAAGTGCATGACTACACAATGCAACTTAAAGTCACACGATGACATCACTTTTGGCATGCGCACCCTCATCCTAAGGACATGGTGTGAAGCAAGGCTTTCACTTTGGCATAAACCTCTCCGACAGCATCTTTGTGAGACACTTAAAAAGTCTGGAGGGTTGACCGACGATTGGCTTTTGTGGCTAAAAAGTCCTCTTAAGTGAGCCCTGGCAGTGGGCCAAGCTTGGGCGCAATGTGTTCATGCTGACTGGTTCTCTTCCTCTATGCTCACATTCTCTCTGTGTGTGTGTGTGTCTGTGTGTCTCTCTCTCTCTCTCTCTCTCTTGATATCTTGGCAATTGGTTCAGGTTCTGGTTTGGCTCTGGTAGTGCAGTCAGGGAGTGCAGGGCTCGGTTGCTGCTGTGAGGCTGTGGGTGGTTTGCCGGGTCAGCAAGAGGGTTTTTGGTGGGTGGGAAGGTTGGATGTAATACACAGTAGCAGCCTGTTACACCCCCTACCCCAGGAGTTTAGGCTGTGTGCCAAGTGCACTTTCCCTTCAAGGTAAATATTGCCTCAGCACAATGTTACAGAACGCTGGAATGCCAACTTGGAACTGAGCCCAGCAACATGTGGTTCAGCATCATAGCTCGGTACGTAGCAGGTTAAGGAGAGCTCAGCAGCCTGTGGTTTATATAAAAAGCGGCACAAGAGTATGGCTAGAGGACATATATATGAGCTTGATCAATGGGTATAAGGTGGTGGACCATCATGTGTCTTTTTATTACTGTCTATTTAAAGGTAAATGTCATTGAACTGTGTGTCTCTAGATCACATTTCCAAATTTAGCTGTGGAGCATGGTTATTGGGTAATGACACATATAGGAGCCTGGCAGGACAGATAAGCTGAGGCAGGGCAGTAGTGATCATGTAGGAGGAGGAGCAGTTGGTTGTTGTATGTATATATACATTAACAAAAGCCTCTACACTCATTTTTGCTATTGCATTGAAAAAGTGGTTCACTGCCATGTTTAGGCTTCTTATTGTCCCAAGCAGTGTCAGAAAGAGAGGAGTCATTTTGTTCTGTACGGTGGCTTTGCTTTGTGTGAATGTAGTCAGAACAGAACAGAAGATCAGAGCAGCAAAGTAGTAGCTGACCAGAGCCCTATCTCTCTGTGGCCTAATGTCTTTTATTAGGAGAGGCGGGCTGAGCCTGGGGGTTGGGGGAGGCGTTGTGGGATGAGAATTGGTCTGGGTTTTTTTGTGTGTGTGTTTTTTTTTTGGTTTCCTCTCTTTTATCTTTCCTGTCATTATGTCAGCTCTGCAGTATTTAATGACGGCTCATCTCTTCAGGCAGTTTCAGGTTGCACTGCTGTAGGGGGAGGGGGGACAGTATATAGGCAGGGGAATAGTTCTTTTTTCTTTTTTTCTTTTTTTGATGTCATTGTCTTTGAAAGGCCAGAGACAAGCTGGGCAGATGCCGCAAATACCGACCCCATATAATAATGGGGAGAGCCCATTTATTATGTTCTAAAAGCAGTGACAGAGGGGAGATGGGATGACTAGCTTGAAGAGATAAATGTATGGAAGACCATTTAAAGTTCTAGTGTGACTGGCGACAGTGTGTCCCTACAGCGTAACTGCAGTGATGTTGGGCTATACTGAACCGTATATATTAAAGGGGTTTTTATTTACCCCCGATTTTATTGCCAGTAAGGACACAGTAACAATTTCAATCACACTCTGAGCAACTAATAGAGAAGATCCACTCTTCCGTTATAGCCCTTAGAAAACTGAAAGAACTGATAAAACACTGTGGAACTTACAAACAGTCTGTGTGTATCCCGGTAGTAATAATGTTATATAAAGATGAATATAATTTTCCTCAGGCAGCATCACTTCAGTGATTGTATGAGTGAGTGTATATCAGTAATACTGAGGGCTTATACAGGTCAGATAGGGGAGGGCAGACATGGGTAGCCAGTGTTTTTGTGTCAGTGATGTATGTCTAGTGACCCCGGCCCTATCCTAAACAGCAGAGTAAATAATTGTCACGAAAAGGAATGGACAAAGGCGTCGCGTGGAGGGGATTGTAGGGGCGGGCAGCAGGCACTTTGGCCTCCGCTGCTGTGGGACAGAGGCTGCATGACCCCTTGTAATCCACCTCCCCATCCCTCGTGCTCACACATATGTCCATAGACCCCTCTGCTCCTTGTGATAATCCCTCTGTGATTAATAGAGTTTTAATCATGCCTGCAGAACGGAGATTGTGTCGTACGTCCCACTGCACATACTGGTGACATTGCATGTTCTGTGTGGTGTGTTACAAGGGGTGGCCTAATCTAGTGGCCACAGCATTACATGTTTACATGTTGTTTGTTCCTGCACAACACAAAATGGAGGTAGTGAACAGAGCATGTCTTCATTTGCATCGTTGTGATCACAGAGGTAGAGTGACGACATACAGTGCGTGCTGATGTACAGGTGGGCAACCCGGCATACATTTTTCAGTTTGGCCTTCTTGTAAATGTTTGTAACTTAGATAATAATAATGATCCTGTGTGAAAAATTATCCAGTCATAATTAAATGAAGAGCAGGCATATTGTGTCATATAAAACAACAATGACTGTTGATGAAACTCAATTTGGTAAACACAAGTTTAAAATAAAATGAAGTGTGATGATTCCAACTGAGAATAGTCAAGTTAGTTGGATGATGTTTTTCTGACTCACTTTCTTTGATTCTAGATTCTCATTAGATTTGTCATTTGGGTCAAATGAGAGATTTCATTTTGATCTGAAGAGCTGTATAAGCTGTAGAATAATTCCAGACTAAGGAACTCAATGCAACTGTCATACAATCTTTTGCCTGAGAACATCAGAACTAGTGACGAGTCATACTTCTGTTCTATCAAAACTTAAAGTGTTTGTCATCGAGAAGACCTCGGTGGTCCTGACAACTGGGCCTCTGCTGCCGCTAAGCCCTGCCATCAGTTGCCACTCTCGAGCGCTGCTTCTGCTGCTCAAGCAGCGAAAGCCTGTCTGCTAAGCCGGCGCTGTTGCATAATTTAACTGTCGCCCCAGCAACACATCAGCCAGGAAGTGGGGAGCTACACAGCTGCAGCTCCGAGATCGATAGGGATTGTGTGTGTGAGCTTTTAGAGGTAGGAATGTTCATGGTTCATTTATGAAGAAATGAGAAGGACATTGTATTAAGCAGATGGACTAGAGTTTTCATTTTGACAGTGGAATGTGGAACAGATGTACCCTGGTACATCAGTCCATCGCTGCAGTGTCTGTTGGAGAGGCTGCTGAATGTGTGACAAACTACCACTACAGTACAGCAATCATTAGTGTTGTAGTGGGAGCCTCAGGCCTCACAAGCTGGTGTGCCTGGTGTGTGTGTGTCTGTGTGTGTGTAAGCGCTAACCTGATTGGTTTCTGGTTTCTGAAATGCTATGTTGGCATCTCATGTTGCGTTTTTTATTTATATGATGTAAGTGAGACTTTATTCTGCTTACCGAACTCCCTGTTATACTGATTTAATAATAAGGCTGGAGTGACAGTCTGACCCAAACCCGCCTGCAAATGGAATTCACTCAGATGGAAAATGATGAGGAGGATGATGATGAAGAAGACTGTTGTATGCAAGACTTGAACTGTCATGGCATGTACCACTGTTTAGGTACACGAAGCATCGAAGGAAGTGGAAGTGCTTCAATTTGAGAGTAAACTGAAATATCATTAAGAGGTTATTTCACATAAAACAAAGTGCAGCGCAATGGAAACAGCCGTGGTGAATAAATCATGATGTACATGAAGCATAAATGTCAGTCAAGCTTCCGCTCCACTAAAGAATTGACAAATGACGGCAGATAAGAAAAAAAGAAGAGGCGATTGTGATGTTCCTGATAATAACAGACAATATTTGAGGTTTCTTCTGCTACAGTCTAAGGGCCCTCCTAATAATTCTTACAGTAGTGGATGGAAATATGTATTTATTCACATGCTATTTGTATGTATTTATGGAATTCCCCTCACAAATCTGCTCTACTTTGATTAGTCATTAATCATATTGTTACCAAAGGGTGCATGATTTAAATTTGCTTTCAACGCCAATGGATTCACAAACTCTGTTGTCAACGTAAGTTTCACATTCAAATGTATTCATTTCTTTTTCTTCTCTCTAGGGTTGTCTCGTCATGTAGATGACCTCTTGACTGTGAAATTATATTACTATCGGCATTTGTGATGAATAAGCTGGACACTAAATGGTTAATGGCATTACAGAATTGGCCCCCCTTAGCCACAATACTGATACTAAAATAGATTAGATTTGGCTAAAAGTATCTGATTGTGGATTTGATTTTAATTCCCTCAGGTTGTATTTTGCATTAACGTTTTTGTGTTACCC
>CAAKHC010004901.1:0-12158 GCA_901007825.1 Macroramphosus scolopax | reverse complement strand
CGAAAACAATCCATCTTCACGTGTATTCTCAATCTACAAATCTCACAGTCTTGGGGAGTTGGAGAATTTAGCAACACCACAGAAAATCCCTGTGATGCCAGTGAAAACTCACTGCCTATGAATTTATTTCTGTGATACCAGCAACTACAAACTCCAGCCATACAAGTAGCGATCTCTCATCGTAAAAATACAGTCAACAAGTTGAAGATGTGTATGATCTTTCCATCCCATATTAAAAATAAAAACAATTGAAAATGTGGGATATAACGTTAGATGATTTGGAAGTGGCAACTAGCATGAGATAGCAAGCTAATAATTAAAGGCAGACCGTAACATGTGATTTGAGAGAATGTCGGGGACACGCTTGTAATGAAGTATGTCCGTCAGTTCGATTAATCAGTTCAAAGACAATCGTATTGTAAACTGATGAAGTGACACAGCCAGCCATGTAAGCTACACCTGCTAGCATTAGCTAACAGTTAGCCTTCTCAGCTGAGAACTATCAGCTAACGATCCGCAGCTAATAACTCAACTGTCTTACCTCCGCTTAGTTTGGGAATTCTGCCAATTTTGTTGGTTACTTCTGCTGTAATTGTTCCAAAGTCCTGTTCGTATGTTTCAAAGTCTGAAGACATTTTGTAGTTTTAGTTTAAAACAGTTGCCTTTCGAGTTGACAGATAGCTCAGAATAATAAAAACAAGGCTCGAATGGAGTGCCTTCCTTGAGTACCAGTAAAATGTTCTCGGTGAGGAACAGAACTTGGTTACATTTTTTGCGACAGGAAAACGGTTAAGGCTGTAGATTGATAATATCAATCAATATTATCATTTTGTCAGAGTTTTAACACACACATTATTTTTTGCAGTTATGTGATTATACACAGAACTCGAATTTAAAGATTTCTACGGAGCATTGAGGGAAGTGTCCAAGACATCACCATAAAGGTTCCTATGTGTCCACAGTAGAAATAAGGAAAAACAGGGAGTTACCAGGTTGGTTATTTAAAGTAGCAGCGTTTTCTTCGTATATAAAAACAGTATATATATATATATATATATATGTAGCAACAAGGGTTCGGCATGTGTTAATAATACATTAGTATATGCGTTTTGTCATAGCACGTTGAGACACAATCGTTTTTCAGCTGTATACGGAACTTGACAAGCTTGCGAGCAAGCTAGCCCACTACCATTAGCTAGCATCTGTGGTGCTAAATCGTTTCACTATTTTAGCAAACAAATAGGCTCTAATCTTCTTATGGGTGTGTTTTCCTCCTAATATGATTGCCAATGCCTGCGCTCACATACAATGTTACTCTGCAATTTATCTTGACGTGACTTAGCTAGCTTGTGCTAATTAACGTCAGTTCAATAGCAATTGCTTTTCCTTCAGTTAGTCACGTAAATTGAGTTTATAAGGTTAACTGACATATAAATATCAGTAATGGCTCCCAGTGTAATATCAAATACAGACTCCAAAATTATGTTAGTGCATCATCTCTATACAGTTTTGAGGCAAACACTAAATATAACATTATATAACAACCTTCATTAGGATATGATTTATTGCATAACGTTTGTAACAACAGTGGTTTGACGCACAAATTTCAACAGTTGCACATTAAGACATCAGCTATTGAGCATCTATTGTCAATATTAATTGTGTTATGAAATGTATAACTTCTTGCTCTTATCTTTTAAGGTTTCTATCTCCTTTCTTAGATGGGGAATTTGAGCCTGTCACAAGAATAGTGTACTCCCAAGAGCAGCAGGAGAGGATGCTTCTGTTTTTTGCGAGAGTGAAAAACAACGGGACGCATGGAGCCCCACTGACTCAAGACCAGGCCAGTTGCTGGATAGTCAGAAGACGAGAAAAAATATGTGCACCATCTGCACCACTGACTTTGCAAGATAGCAGTGGCAAAAAGTAACACGTTGCAGGAATTGAACAGCAGAAATATTGATAATAACTTTGTGGAGGAAAAATGAACATTCTGTCAACTTTTCTGACATTTGAGAACCTCCATGAGGTTCGTAGATTGTGCCACTGGGGGCCAGTCATAGCCCTATCTGTCATTGCTATATGCTCCACCATGGCAATTCTGGACTCCATTATTTGGTACTGGCCACTGGACACCACTGGAGGCAGTGTTAACTTCATCATGCTTATAAACTGGACTGTCCTCATCCTCTACAACTACTTTAATGCAATGTTTGTTGGACCTGGGTACATTCCTCATGGCTGGAAACCGGTAAGGATCCTTAAAAAGGTTAAAGGCATATGACCTTTGTCACTTTTATTGGTTTCCTTTGACCTCTTCTGAAAGATGTTCACAAGATGTAATGTAATAGGAATGTTTTAAGATCACACATGTAAGTTTTTGATTTATCTCAAAACAGGAGATTCAACAGGACACCCAGTACCTACAGTACTGTAGAGTCTGCCAAGGGTACAAGGCCCCCAGATCCCACCACTGTCGCAAGTGTAACAGGTAGCTACATTTAACAGTGTTTTTTTTAATCACCTGTTTAAAATGGACTAGTGACCTTAAAAGCCAAAACTGCTAGATAGTCACAGACTTGTTTCCAGTACACCAAACTCTACATTTTTGCATTGCACACCTGCAAAGCATGTCATTTTCTGTCTATAAAGGGAACATATAAATTACCTAGGCACTACACCCTGCAGTACACCAAAGCCAATGACCATACTGAAATGAAACAATATGCAATGTAATTTCAAATATTTCCCTTATGTCCTTACTAACAACCAGTCAATTCCACCAACACCATGTGCTCTACTTCCTAACTCCCAGGTGCGTGATGAAGATGGACCACCACTGCCCCTGGATCAACAACTGCTGCGGCCACCAGAACCACGCCTACTTCACCAGCTTTTTGCTGCTGGCTCCACTGGGCTGCTCACATGCTGCCATCATCTTTATTATGACCATGTATACGCAGCTGTATGAGAGGGTTAGTAGTCTTCTACCACTTCTACCACTCCAAAGTGAGGTTGATGGTCTAATGCCTTAGATGAGCTGTTCTGTCAAAGCTTGTCTTTAGTCAGTTTCCTCATTGTGTTTATCAGTTGATTCTCAACTTACCACATGTTAAGTTGTTTTCTTTTTTCCCACTGCAGATCTCATTTGGCTGGAGCACTGTGAAGATTGACATGAGTGCTGTGCGTCAATTCCAGCCCCTCATGCCCTTCAGTGTATCCGCTTTTGCTGCCACACTCTTTGCCTTAGGCTTGGCACTGGGCACCACCATTGCCGTCGGCATGCTTTTCTTCATACAGGTGTGTTTTTCAAAATATGTTTTATTGCTTAAAACCAAGTTCAACAACTTGCTGTCTTGAGTCGGTAATAGGCTATTCAACAGTATTTAGAAATCCTGATAGAATGATTTTCAATTATCTCTAAAATGCTGTTGCTTCTCTTTCTATTACACCATTTCTGAGATTTTGTATTGAGATGAATGGTAGTGCACATTGGGCACCACCAGAGGTCAGTCTTTACTAGATGAACAGGCAGCTGAGATGTGCAAGATATCATCAACACTGATGCTGTTTTTTGTATTCTTATTATTGGATTAATAACACATTAGACAAAGGGACTGTCAATGAGGTTTATTTGAAATAAGTTGTTTCTGATAATCAAAGTATATATTTTTCAGCTGAAAGTCATCATTCGAAACAAGACCTCGATCGAGTCCTGGATCGAGGAAAAGGTAACTATGAAGCTCTTTGATTTCATACTTAACTCTTATACTCTTTGAGTATTAAGAGTACTTTCAACATATCATTGCTTGCATGAATGCCCAGAAGTTCCTGTTAAATACAGAGTCAATTAAAACCTCTGATCTTTCCGATCCCAATGACACACAAATTCACTACTGTTACTATTTATTTTACACCAGGCCAAAGACAGAATACAGCATTACCAAACAGGGGAGGAGTTCATCTTCCCTTATGACGTTGGCAGCCGCTGGCTGAACTTCAAGCAAGTCTTCACATGGTCAGGGGCGCCAAAGGGTGATGGCATTGAATGGCCAGTCAACCCCAAGTGTCACCAGCACACCTTAACTGTAAGTTCAGTTTGTCAGTGTTGTTTGGTCTTTCACTATGCCGGATGCTATAATATGTTTGATGCAGTATCTGCAATAGGCAGCGTGTCTAGTCCAGTAACATGTCAAACATGTGTTTTTAATTATGTTGTTTGTAATTTAAACAGATCGAGCAACTGAAGCAGAAGGCAGATAAACGAGTGAGAAGTGTAAGTTCCTGCAGAGTTCACTCACTCTTCTTTTACACATATAACATCCACATAAGAGTAGGTTTCAGGCTAAACTGGCCAGAATGTTTAAATCATTACAGTCATGTGTTTGTTTTGCATTTCCTGATAAGTCCATTGTATATCAGCCAACCAGAATTGACTTTGATGAAGGCAAGTTAGCAAAAACTGTACGGTAGTTGAAGCATCAGGTATAGGACTGTATGGTGGATAAAGCCGTAGAATAACCAGATATATTGTTTGTGTTGGTCAGCAGGTCCAATACCAAGCAGTGGAAGACTATAACGGAGCTTGCTGCCCTCTCACCAAGGGTCTCCAAACATTTTTCAGAACCCCTTGCACTGAAGAACCCAGGATCCCTCTTAGAAAGGGAGATACAATCCTGGCCACCCGTGGCACCAAGTGAGTTCAACCAGATAAGACTAAACAAGTTTTTTTTGTTTTGGAACCTGGCTGGTTTTGTTTCCAATAAGAGATGATGTAAATCAACGAAGAGTGTGAGATGTTCATGTTAATCATTGTTTTTGTTACTTTAGATGGTGGATGTATGGAGACAAACTTTTGAGTGAGGAGCAACTGAGAGGTAAAAAATAAAACAGAAAATACAATACATAGTCATTGTTTTAACAAATGTTTAACAGTGTCCCACTTTTCTTTACAGAGGGAGAACGCATAAGGGGATGGTTTCCAAGGCGATGTGTGGAGAAGTGCCATTATGACACAGCTGCCAGTGATAACACCAGCGAAAAGAAAGTAAATTAATGTATTTCAACAGGCTTTACATTAATCAGGGGAGTTAAACTGAACAAAAACTGTCTGTCGAAGTTCTTACACATACGTCGACTGAAGATGTCATGCCTGATGCTGCAGCCTCACTTTATTCATACATACATTCCAATTTCTCACACCAAGGATTTTTTAAGGCATAATAGGACTCTAAATCTTACTTTGCTATCAAACAATGTTTAGAAAAGTACCACTGAGTTATCCCATCATCATTCACGGACTGATCCCATGAGTTCTGTCTGACTCCTCTGACCAAAAGTAAAACCCAGCAAGTCTTAATTTCCAATAGTTGCCACCATTCTTTTATGTGACTTCATTGTGATTACATACCTTCTTACTTGAATATGTTGTTTTTACTTGTGCTGATGCCCATGTTTGCTAATTATGCAATGCCTCTGCCCAGCTTACCCCAGGGCTTCGTCATGCAACTATTTCTACAGTAGTGAGATAAGACTTCATTTCTTTTTGTTATTTTTGTAAAAACAAATTGTTCTCCTCAAAATATTAACTGAAAATTAAAAGCATTCTTCTGCGAGGCTTGTAAAGACTCTTTCTTCATGGTTTGATAGTCCTTATTAGGTTAGAAATGTACTAGAACTGCTGTCCAGCTTTTATGACGCAGGTTGTGGGCTGTGCTGAGAGTGAGAATGTTATGATGTGCATTATTCCGCTATCAGGTTTACACCGATAAGCCACTACCTCAAAACACTTGTTAAACCATCAGATTAGATTGTCATCAGAGACTATGAGAGGTTCATACGATTTTATAAAAGATTACATAATGTGTTTCAAATACAAGTTCACTTTAATATCCAATCAAATGGGCATTTGAGCTTCCTGCAAATCTGCTGCTTTTTAAATAGCATTTAGAGTGGTGACATGCTTAACTAGAGTTTGTCTTTGTCATTAACGCACAGAATTAACTGCCACTTGTGTGTCTCTTTCATTAATACGGTTGACACTCTAAAGACACAGCAGCAAGGGTTGTAGGTGAAATTTAGAATATTGTTTCTGGATACTAGGGAAATGCCCTACGGAACTACGTATCCCATAGTTCACCGCGGTTTTTCCAACCAGGCAACTTGTCGCAACACTGTCACGTGATTATTGTGCCTTCCGCTAGTGGGCGCCGCGGTGCCCGGCTCTTTGGACTGGTGGACATAAGAATAGTAAGACGATAGTTGAAGATTAGCCGGAAAACGTCATTCAGCTGATATGTGGTCAGGTCGACAACTACATTTCGCGATTCATCTGTTCTTCAAGCTGCTTTAGATCCGCTCAACACAGGTAAAGTCCTGAAATATTGCCAGCCTTCATATCTGTCAGGTTGTCACTGGAGAGTGATTTACAGTTGCACTTTACACGGGCCGCATCTTATGTTATATATGTCACATAATACAGAATACTCTATAGTTATATGGACAAACTGAACATGATATGTTACTCCATCATAGCTTTGGTCCAACTGGATTATATGCAAAGGTGTTTTGTTGCTATTTTGACTAGCTATGAGGATATAGTGACAAGAATGCTAAGTTAGCTAGCTATGACTTTGACTTCGCAGCTAAGTTTTTTCGAGGTGTAGTGTCCAGCTGTTAACTGTGTTCATATTTTACACGTGGTTAAACATTAAACTGCTTTAAGCTTGGTATATCCAAGCCCTATACATATATTATTTGATTGTCCAGGCATGTTATTTGGGGGACCGACCGAGTGGGACAAATCTCAACACATCAACCTGTGACATTACTGCTAAGTGTAACGGCATTTGTGGACATTTTTCTACATGACATCAGGAGGAAAAACACGCATTTTTATTCATGAAGGATACTACTCATGAATGGCCGCATTTAGACACAGTTGCTGCAATGCTAACATGCTGGGATGGCACAGTGTTGTATTGTTACGGTGTAACAAATGATTTGCAACATAAGCAGAAAGTTAATTTTTAAATGAAATAGCAGGGCCAATGTCAAAGATCACAATAATACACCAGGTGGACAAAACCAGATCAATCCTGCAAGGAAGCAGAGTATTATCTACAAAAGATACTGCACAACATTGTGATAGTAGCAGCCCTGTTTTTAAACTTAATGAGTGATGCAAAAGTGGTTAATGTGATTAGGATGTAGAAAGAAGTCACAAGATTGGTCAAATCCAATTCAGACTGTGTTACTGTGTTAAAAAATCCGTCATTTAAATTGAGCGTATATTTCCTGTGATGGGTGTAGTACTGAAATCCCTTAAAAAAATGACTTCCTTAAAGGTACTCATTGGAGAGATCTGCTTCAGTAAAAGTTAAGAAGTACATGGTTAATAAATTACTCGTAGTACAAGTTACTTACCATTTTAATAAAAGTGAGGGTCAGTGCAAAATAATGGAACAACAACGCTTGATACAACTTCTTTTTAATGCAGAAGGGTTGAGAGGCTGATCAGCTGATGGGGGAAACATTGTTTTGTAAGTCCCACTTAAGTCTTTGCACTCAAGTCCCAAGTCCAGACTGGCGAGTCTCAAGCAACCAGCTAGTCTGAAACTTTTGGTTTCGAGTCCTGAACAAGTCCTCATGCAATCTTTAAAAATGTAGACCTTTTTGACCCATTAGAGCAAAACAATTTGTATTTACTAACCGTTTTTCCAGATATTCAAGTTTTATTTCAGTTGATTCACTAGTCACGAGTCATTAGTGTCTTTACTCTTTTGACCCTTTCTTTGTCTTTTGACCCCCTCCAGTGTTTTCCCACCACCTGACAGTGGCGCCTCGGATACTGTGACAACTTATATCAAGCCAGGAACATGTCGATGTTCAGCACGGGCATCCTTGTCCTGACATCTCCTCTCCACACCCTCCCTCTGCGCCTCGCTCCAGTGCTCAGCTCAGCTGCTCAGCTCGTCGAGCGCACGCTCTACGTCCACCTCCACCCGGGGTTGAACCTGGGCAGTGGCGGCCAACCTCGGCCAGTATTCATTCCACCAGCAGTGGACTTATCTACCCTCATTTCTCGCCTTTACAGCAATGCTGCTGACGTATGTGAGCACCTGGATGTCCGCATTTTGCTGACCAATGTTCACTCTCCGTCTGCGCCATGCAGTGGGACCACAACTCCGAGCTGCCCCTTCCCCACGCCCCAGACTCTTTCGCACTCGCCAGATGTGTTGCTAACAGACTTTCCACTACAGGACCCAGGTCAGTCCCATGAGGTTAAACAGTGTCTGCAAAAGTACACCGGCCACTGCTACGTGTGCAGCCCCGGCCTACCTTCAGTGCTGCTTCACCCGCAGCTCATGAAGCTGCATCAGGAAGAGGAAGGGCTCAAAGAACCTGAAGAAAAAGTCAAACCTTTGGAGACCTACAGTGACGTGGTGGTAGGGGGCACGTTTGACCGGCTTCATGGCGCTCATAAGACCCTGCTCAACATTTCATGTTTGCTAGCCAACAGAAGGTTCCTCATTGGTGTGTGTGACCAAGGAATGCTGAAAAGTGAGTCATTTTATTCTTCCTTCCTCTTCAGCATGAACCTGTTACTGTATTAAGGAAATTGCATTGTATTTGTATTTAGTAGGTGTAATTTATTTCTGTTTCTGACAATAATATGTCAGCCAGTTGCCCTGATGCTGTTTTAATATCGGCCACAGAAAAGGTCCTGAAAGAGCTCATCCAGCCCTACTCGCTTCGAATCCAGACACTACAGGAATTCCTGCAAGATGTCAAGCCCTCACTGAAGGTTGAGATCGTTCCTCTCGACGACCCCCTCGGGGTGTCTGTGGTTGATCCCCTACTGCAGTGCATTGTGGTTAGTGAGGAGACCAGGAAGGGAGGCGAAGCTGTCAACAAAAAACGCAGTGAGAACGTAAGTGTAGAAATTGGCAATACCTGTAACACAGTTCTAGTGCACATTGAGCTACATGATTCACCAGAAGCGGTCGACCTGGGAACCGATTTTAATGCATGTACTGGTTTGTGTTCCCTCCTAAACCAGGGCCTTCCAGCTCTTGTTCTTCATGAGATCCAGTTGCTGAAGGATGCCCACCACACGGAGACAGAGGAGGAAAAGATAAGCTCCTCCAGTCTGCGTTCTCGTCTGCTGGGAACTCTGCTTAGTCCGCCTAAAGTAGGTGCTGGAGCTCCTTTAATGTTGTATGATATTGAACTTTATCGAAACACATTTTAATCCCATTTCCTCTCCATCGTGTACCTTTTTTACCTCCTTGTTCTCCTGAGCTAGGAAGCATCCCATCTCCCTCCTCTCCCGTATGTGATCGGACTGACGGGAGGCAGCGGCAGCGGAAAGAGCTCCATCGCCAGGCAGCTGGAGGCGTTGGGGGCGGCTCGGATAGACTGCGACAAGCTGGGCCATGAGGTTTACCAGCTGGGCACGGCAGCCTATCACAGAGTGCTGGAGAAATTTGGGTCTGGTAAGGAAACACCTCACCCGAATGAATCACTCGTAAACTACATACTGTACCTTTAATGATGAGATATGAGGGCAGTAGAGTCTTGTTTTACTCTCCTGCTGTGCAATGACGAGTTTGTTTATCACTTTTAGAAATTCTGAATGAAGATAAAACCATCAACAGACGTGTATTAGGGAAGAAAGTGTTTGGAAACCAGGTACGATGACAAGATTCAATGATGTTTCAACGCATGGTGGAGTTGCAGTTTATCGATACTGTGTGATTTTAAAGCTGCTGCTTGTCATGCAGGAAGGGTTGAAAGGCCTCACAGACATCGTCTGGCCTGAGATTGCTCTTCTAGTGAAGAACAGAATCAGCCAAGCCAGAGACGAAGGTAATTATTATTATTATTATCATTATCAACCGCTTATTTGTCAGGCTACTGAATTCATCTTCATGACATGATGAAACCTCTTTGCAGGTAAAGATGTTTGTGTGGTGGATGCAGCCGTTCTCCTGGAGGCCGGCTGGACAAACATGGTCCATGAGGTCTGGGTGACCGTCATCCCCGAGGACGAGGTAAAGCGTCCTCACTGTCAAGTCTCATGAACTTTACTGACCGACACGTGAGGTCAGAGCAGCTCCTTGAACACGTATCAAAGATTGCACAAGATAAATCGTAACACTCATCTTATTTATATACCTCACCTCACTCCCCTCAGGCGGTGTTACGGATAACGGAGCGAGACGGGGTGGTCACGGACGACGCCGTGCGCCGGCTGCAGAGCCAGTGGGCGAACGCCCAGCAAGTAGAGCACGCTAACGTCGTGCTCAGCACACTGTGGGAGCCAGAAGTCACTCGCAAACAGGTCAGACACACACACCCACTCTTGTGTTGCCTCGGTTTATCCGTCTGACTGTCTGCTCGCAGGATTAGACAACTGATTTTCACTTAACTTGGTGATGTTGTGTAACGTGGGCGGAGGAAGAACCAGTTGGAATTTGGGGCAGATCTATTTAACAAAGGAAAAGAAGGCTTGTAAATGCTTCCAGACGTGTGTGATTGTTTCAGTTGTGTGTCATATAAGACACTTACAGTTGTGATAATGTCTCGTCTGTTTACGTTGAAGGTACTGAAGGCCTGGAATCTGCTTCAGAAGAGACTCCAACAGAGCCAGGAGGGACAGTAGGAAACATGCGTGGGTCTTTACATCATCTCGGCTTCCGACGGCCGCCTGACACACAAATCACGTGTCCGGCCCGGGGACCTGCACACGAATTAACCACACAGAGAAACGCCTTAGGAAGAAGTGACGACGGTCGCAGCGAACCCAGCGAGCTCCGTCACTTCTCTGACCAAGACTTTGTGCCTGATCAGTGTTGCACAGGTTTTTAAAACGCTAGTGTTATCACTCTGTGATGCTTTGTTGACAACCGGAGGGGTGATGAAGTTCATAATTGATCCCTCACAAGATGAGTCTGGAAGCAGGGATTCCTGTGGGGGATTAATAGTGTTGTTTAATCCCAAAAACTGCAGGCCTGTTACCTGTCCCCTCATGAATGGCATGCCTTTACATGTTGCCCAGCATCCAGTAATCATCGCTAATTCAAGACCAAAGTCTAATACACTTTACTGTCCAGGTCGTCGAAGTGTGATATTCTGAATGTAGTTTAGGAAGTTGAGTTATCAGAGGTATTATTACTGCTACGGTTAAATTCTTTCTGTTTAAATGATCTGTTTATCTTGTTCTTTCTGGGTTTTCCTGGGTTGGGGGAATAATATCTATCTGTGGGGGTTTACATTGGCATTACTTTGAAATATTATCAGTGTAGATGACGGATTGAAGGAGGGAACATACGTACAGTTGGGGGCTGAAAACGATTATGATACTGAAAAGATCAAAACGTTTACATAACGATGAAATACTGCTTCTTACGTTCAGCCGTTATATATTAAAGGGTTTGTCCAATAAAGTCGGTGAGGTGTTTTGTCTTTCTAAGTATGATGTTGATGTCATGTATGTTCTTTGGAGAGAATCCAGAATAGCCAGCAAAACTGTCTTCAGCCTTTAATTATGAATAATAATGTAAAAAAAAATTACAGTGAACAATATTTAAATGTGCAAAATGTGCAACTTTCACGTTGCTGTCTCGTGATCAATGCCCGGGTGCAGCAAGAGTAGCAGAACAAGAAAACCTTATGCAGTGACATGTTCAATCAGTCAAACTTCGTGCATCCGTTACTGAAATTATTTCATCCTTTTAAAACATTTAGTGGTAGTTGCCTTGAAATCATGTGTTAGCAGCCTTTTGTGAAGCAGTGAACACCCGTCCATCAACGTGCTGACATATAAAGTCCCGGCGTGGAATCAGTCATCTGAATAGTCTTCATCTTTCCAGACGAAGGAAACCCCCAAAGTTAAGGAGCCTCCGCCTCCCGTCACGGCTCCACTTTCAGTTTGGCGGAACACATCGCCTCCCCCAGTTTGTTGCCGGCCCTGCACACGTACACGCCGGAGTCAGACGGCTCGGCATCAGCCAGGAGCAGCGAGCAGAGCCCGTCGTCACGGTGCTCCGTGGTCACCCTGGACGACTCGTCGACCGGCTTCTCGTTGTGCAGCCACTTCACCTCTGGCAGTGGGTAACCTAGGATGGAGACAACATCCGGTTATAGCTAAAGTT
>CAAKHC010004900.1:17186-37861 GCA_901007825.1 Macroramphosus scolopax | reverse complement strand
TAGAGGAGCAGCTTCCGTCTACACAGGATGCATTTAGGCACAACATCTCACTATAAAGAGATGCAGTGTCTGTCTGTGTGTGTGTGTGTGTGTGTGTGTGTGTGTGTGTGTGTGTGTGTGTGTGTGTGTGTGTGTGTGTGTGTGTGTGTGTGTGTGTGTGTGTGTTTGTGGGTCACATATCTCGGGAACCGTTCATCCGATCGACCTCGTACTTGGCGGGTGTGTGGCTGAAGACCCAAGGGCACAGCGGCGCCGAGTGGGGAAACTGTTTGGTTTGGAAACGTTACAGATAACATTAAAGTAAAACATTTTAGTTGACCTTGTTAATTACGGCGGTCCAAAAAAATACCGAAGTACTGGCGGTGCGTTTGTTTACGAGCGGATCGTGACCTCTCCATAATGGACATGCCAATCGGGTTTCGTCCAAACATCCGAGTGCTTCAAATGGGCCCTGACAACCCCGCCGGGAGCCGAGCAATCAGCCCGTTCTAATTGGTCACACGTACGAAGCAGCCCCGCCTCCAACAGGCCCTCAGAGGGATACAGCTGATGGTTACCATGGAGATGAAATCTACCTCGGACAGCATCAGTCTCGTATCATCTCGTTGATCAATCAACACGACAAGTTCTAATGTCAATGGATCTAACTTTTCCATCAAATATAAAAATTGTCAGTCATGGCAAAATTAAAAATGATCAGACTCAGACTGCAGATCTTGTCTGTTGAGTGTTTGGCCTCTCAGACTACTCGTGTATTTTATTATATTACTTTAAACTTCATGGTCACACCAAACTAGATTGTCAGCGGTAATCTCGACATCCTGCGATGGTTGGAGCAGATGAAGACTTGATTTGTTTCTCACAAGCAACATGTCATGTTTTGTTCATACTTCCCACATGTTCATACGATGACAGTGAGGAAGCCAACGAGGCCTCCAGGTTGTTACATGGAGACAAAGACAGGTAACGGAAGAAGAAGCTGGACTCCTCTGGAGCAGTGGAGGTAAGACCTCCCTTAGTCAGCACCTGGGGCTTCGTAACCAAGCAGATGTTTAACATGCACCATATAAGGTAACAAACTAAAGGGAAGGAAAGACACATATGGCCACATTAGTGTTGGGCAGCACTGCTGCCAGTAACCTACAAGAAACTTGAAGATAATTCAACCAAATCCTTTCACATCAGGTGCTGACGTCATTTTCTTTGCCTGTTTTCTACATGTTTACCTTCTTCTACAGGTGTTTATCTTCTACAGGTGTTACAGATGTTTACCGTCTTCTTCAGGTGTTTACCTTCTTCCTTCTTCTACAGGTGTTATAGGTGTTTACCTTCTTCTTCAGGTGTTTATCTTCTACAGGTGTTACAGATGTTTACCTTCTTCTTCAGGTGTTTACCTTCTTCCTTCTTCTACAGGTGTTATAGATGTCTACCTTCTTCTACCTGCTACACTGTTTGCACAGAGGTTAAACTCTTTACACAGGTTACACTCCTCACACAAGACATTTTTATAGATGTAGAAATTACTTCCAAGACTTTGTTTTCGTTGACTAATTTACTTGCCTTAAAAACAATTCAAGCCCAGCGAGGGGGCGGTGGAGGTGGTGGAGGTGGTGGAGGTGCAGCTTGGCCTTTTGAAGAATGTTCACACTTTAGACAAAGACATAAAAAGACAATCACACATTTAAATGTCCACATATCATAATACCAGCACACACAAAGGTTCTTTACACAAACACCGAAAAGACACTGAATATTGTGGGAGGTGTGAAACTCCTTTCTGAAGAGTTTAATACTTTCACTTTCACCCTTGCTGTTGTTTAACCACGCTTTATTTATGTTTCTCCAGGTTCAACAGAAACCTTGTTTTCTTCCTATTTGTTTCCTTTGAGACCAGGTGAAGGTGTGATTATCTTTCATAAATCAGACTACAACCTCCTCTTTCAGCCTTTATCACCAAGGACGTGTTTCCTTTCATTACTATCCTCCACTTCTCCTCCATAGTCATGGACTCTGTGATCCTTTACTCAACACTTTGTGTTGTTCCCGAACCTCTTGAGATAAATCTCCCTGACCTTCATAACATGCCAGCATGTGTATTATCTTATTCTTTCTTTTTTGCAGTTTTTGTCAAATTCAAAGTGCTGATATTTTTGGATTGACTACTCAGAAAGATGAAATACTTGGAGGTTTATAAAAGGATTTACCCTAAATGAAAGGAAATCACATGCAATGGTTTTAGGAGTTTTTATAAGTTCAATCTTTCTGAAACCTGCTCACTTTTGATTATTTTCCCCAAATTATCGAAGCCTGTTCACTTCGCCGAGAGCTGAGATATGATATTTCTGAGCAGAGATGATGAGTGCGAGTCTGAGCGGAGGATGCAAAAGGAGGAAGAATAAATAAAGGATATCATCTGGTGCAACACATCTGCCCTGAGCCTGCTCACCACGGGGGATGATTGGAGAAATCAAACACTTTCCCAAATACACACAGAGACGCCCGCACGCGTCACCGACAAAGTCCTTCATCGGACAGATAAGCCGGATGTACGGACGCACAGATGGACCGTCGGATGACAATCGTCGGGCTCATGCACACACACACACGGTCACGCAGAGCAATATCGTGAAGTCCTGCTGGGAGCGGTGTGTGTTGCTCCACACATTTCCATGAAGCCATAAGCCACGATCACTATCAACCAGTCTGGCTTTGATGTACAAGCTCTCATTCCCTGCGACTCTCACTCTCCTTTGTCTCGGACGGATCTAGATAACCGCCGTTCCCAGAGTGATGGAGACGGATTCTGCATGTTTGTGTGCGCCCCTGAATACTGGCATGTTTCCTCTCCGTGTTGGAGGTTCGCAGTTCTGTGTGTCAGAGTAAATAGGGATTGTACTTTGAGCGGAGATAGCGGTTCGTTCGTCGTGTCGTCTGCTGATTGCACAGTGAGACAACATCAAAGGCCCGTCTGACAAAACCCAGTGACTGGAAGAATCTGCTCATCACTGCATTGTTTTACTTGATTGCTTCATTAGGACGTGAGTGATGGGTGATTAGTCTGCATACATATGATTGAATCTCCATGTATCCCTGACATTTTGTATCTGCTGCACCTCTTTATTAACCTGCGCGTATAAAACCGTTCACTCGTCAAAAATACAAATGCAACACTTCTATGTTTGCAGTCATTGTTGAAGTAACTCCTCAAAGGTTTCTTATGTGTGCTCAGAGATCATGCACCTTATCCTTTGCCGAGATAATCCGCGTCTTGCACAGGTGCAGAGTATCAAGACGCCGATTAAAAGTCATGGTCACTTCGCAGGTGTTCTCGGGGTCAATAAAAGTAAATCCATTAAAAGCACACGTCTATTTTAATTGGCAGAGCCTTTCTTAAGTGATGAGTCACAGTTGGGATAAACAGCTCTATTAAGATGGACAATTTCTGCTCCCGTTCCGGGGTAGAAAAATACAGTTTCTCTTCAAGGTTTGGAACAAATATCAAATATATTTACTGAATTTATTCTATATTCTCTACTTGACAGAGGAGGATTTCATCCGTATCTCTATTAAGTTTAATTAACACCTAACAGTGTGTGTGTGTGTGTGCGTGCATGTGCGTGCGTGCGTGTGTGTGTGTGTGTGTGTGTGTGTGTGTGTGTGTGTGCGCGTGCCTGTGTGTGTGTGTGTGTGTGTGTGTGTGTGTGTGTGTGTGTGTGTGTGTTACCTTCTGCCCACTGGCAGCTATCGATCGAGTCTGTGGAGCTGAGACATGATACCACACAGCAACCAATCTCAGTTAGGATTATGTCATATCTTTCTCTCAAGCTTTTCCTATACCTCAACTTTGAATTTCCTTCACTCAAGCGGACAGACACTAAAGACGGGAGGAAACTCACTGCACATCACACGATATCGAACTCCCCAACGGGATCTCTTTAAATCATTTTTAGAGGCTGCCAATTACAGTGGAAGACTCCGAACATGGACAATATAAAAGACTTTTTTTAGATTGATTTAGACACCTTCAGGAAACCTACATTTCTTCCATGAGGAAGACCTTTGTTTCATTTGCATGCTCCAACCAGCCTCATCAGACCGACATCTAAAGATGCAACTCACGTAACAGTTTGAATCGCGGGTCTGACATGTTGTTCATAAAACATGAACTGCACATCCTGTATGATAGTTGACACGCTACATACAGTGTGTATAAATCATGGATTTAGAAATGCAAAGTCTTATTAAGGATGAATAAGTAAAGCCAAGGACGGAAGGCATATGAATAAACAGCGCACTACAAAGTGTGCAAGCAATGTGTGGCAGAATAAAGTGCACCGGTTGGAGCCGGCATCTTTTACAAGCTGTGTCATCACATATGTTGGAAATAAAAGAATTAACCAAGAGTGTTTTCATCCATCAGTAAAACTGACATGGACCTCATTGTAGCTTATATGAAATGTCCCTTTAAAATGTCCAATATCAAGGGATTCATTTGTCTTCATCCCCACTACCATTGTCTTTATCATCACAGTTACCTATGTGGGTGATGTTACCACGGCTACCAGCACAGAGCTCGATGCAGTAGTTAGTTGAAGCCGCTTTAGATGTAGGACACCTGCCAGAAACGCAGGGTCGAGGGACGACAAGATTCTCCGTCTGCTTTCGCCTCCGCCCACTTTAGTGCACTTATTAGCCATTTTAGCTAACGTGCTGCAAACTGCGAGCTAGCTCACGGACCAGGTCACGTTCTGTGACAAACCTGCAGAAGGAGAGAGATCGACATCAGTAATAAGACTTTCACACAACCTTTTTATTTTAAACTGATTTCAGAAAAGCTTTTTTTTTTTCTCTTCTTACACTTTCATTTTTATGAAAGACAGCGAAGGGAACTGCAGCAGACAGGCTGGGGCTCTTTTGAAACTCCTGTCAGCTAAATTGAGTAGCGGAGGCCCCATTACCGGGGTACTACGGGGGTGGAAGCAGCTACAGTGCCCCCGCTGGTGCTGTTTGCTGCATAAGACGAGAGCCACTTGGCGGGGACTCTGCTCAGTCTGCAGAAGACACAGATGTGACTTTTTTCATCGTTACAAAGTGCAGCAGCAGACATTCGGCCCCTTTGTGAGACCCACCTACCATCGCTCCGTTTATTTGAAGTCGTACATAACAGTTAGTGTGTAAAAGTTTTAACGTGTCACAGGTAATGTTATCGTAGACCATTTTATACTCTGCATTAATGTGCAAATAAGGATATTATGAGTTTTTTCAGACATGCTGTTAATGAGATTAGCAGTAATTTACAGATACACATTTTGTTTATGGTATAGCCCAGTGCATGATTGCACAATTACAGCAGGTGCTGATGAACATTTTTGTTTACAGAAACAGCTGTGAAAAGGATACAAATGGATGATTATCAGCCAAACCGACGAGTTAAGTGAGCCTAACAAGAAGACACAAGGTACATAACTTGCATCGGCGAAGACAGAAAGTCAGACAGGCTGTCCAAGCATGTCTGCAGAAGCACAGAGGAACAAGAGGGTTTCACGATTGGAAAACAGTGATTAGCCAAGTGGAGCAGATGAAGAATTTAACGATCTTGTAGTGAGTAAAGGTCGCCTCAGAATTAAATTCGGTATCTCGCTATAAGATATTAGAGACTTCCGTACTGCCTTCAAGCTTACCTTGAAGACTGGTAGCCGACCCTTAGTTAAGCACTCGGGCCCTCTACTGTAAGACACAGTGAAGGTACAGTGAACATTGAATTTGTAAGATCTGGAGAAAGTGTGAGGCATTGAACAACGGAATAAGCATCCAGGCAGAGAAGCTCATTTATAGCTAAAGGCTAAGAGGTCTCTCCAAAAGGGTCTCGCCAATCACACAAGCAGCTGCTCTGATCTACTGAATCCGGCTGTGCTAAGAACAGACTGCCTTCCTGAAAGATGCATGGATGCCACTCACACCGAGAGGAGAGGCCTGCACCCTAGGTGAGGACGGGAGATCTGTGTACGATAGGAGATCCCTGCGGAGGCGTAGGGGGATCATGGCCTGCAGAACAGATGACTGATCTCCACTTGCTCGTGTTTCTCCTCCTGCCATCTGGAAACTATTACAATCAGAGTGAGACCCCTTCCCCCACACCCTGGAGAAAGTAGGAATAATCAGTTCTAATTTGCATCTTTTGCATCTTTCCTCCATCAGAGCGCTCTGATCGGTCCTGGAACGTAGCTCATCGGCTATGACACCGAGAAGTTAATCTCCCCTTGAAAATATCTCTTCTATATTTGACACACCAGCTCATCGTGGAGTTTCCAAGTCCTGTGTCTTGGGCCGAAATCTTCCCTTTGTTCCGTACACCTCACACATGCACGGGTCTTAGCGGCAATAGGCCGTGTGCCAATGTGTGCAGATGACATGACTACTGCCCCCCCATGTCTGTTGATACATACCACTGTCGTGGGTTTGTTTGTTCTGACCAGAACATGATGCCCCCTCAAAGGGCAGGAAATGTTTCAATGCCAGGGAGACAGCTTGTAGTTCAAGGCAGATTATGTGAGCTGACTGCATCTGCGAGCTCCACGGTCCATTTACCGTTCGTGCCCTCGTGTGTGGCACCCAAGTCCGCTAGAGAGGCATCTGTTGCAACAACTCTCCGTGCCAGGATCACTTCCATGGCAACACCTGTAGTCGTAAAAGCTGTGCATCTACAAGGGCGCTGAGCAAGGATGCAAACCAGGGGAACTAAAACATGCTGTGAATGTGGAGCATCAGGTTAAGTGACGAAGCCGTCCGCTCACATGGCTTCATGTACAAGTGGTTGGACGCAATAGATGAAGCCTCAGCCGCAGCATCCTGAGACACATTTTGAACCACTGAACAAAGGCCAACCATGGCTGAAATCATACCACCGCTCTACGACATCATGCCGGCCTTCTGTTCCTTGGGGTCGGTTTGCAGGACGATGGCGTCGAGCTGTTAACCCCAGATGGCTCCCGCGGCGATGGTGAGTCCCTGGGCGCCCTCCACTATCTCCTGTGGGGATGGCTACCCTAACATCCGATGCACCACTGACATGCAAGCTTGGCCTGCTAGTCTGCGTGGGCGAGTCTTGATAGAGGGACATGCAACGTGCTGACAAGTGGCAGGGATGCCAGGGACGCATTCAGACTGGGAATCTACCCTTGTGATTTTGTCGCATTCGCACACCTCGGCCAGTAGTTTGAACTTCTCAATGAGGAAAGGTTCAGCTTCTTCAGTTCTTTTGCTGCTGCTGCAAAACTCAGATAGCTAAGCTGAGCTAGGTAGCATTCATTGACTCGCTCTATGAATTGGATCCTTTCCTCACTTGACTTGCTTCGCTAAATAAAAAAAAAATTAAAGAAAAAGTTGCTGCTTCATCTTCTTTAATTCTGATTATGGGGACACTGAGTAAACCCGAAGACCTCATGGGTCTGGATGCTTTGTAATGTTTAAGTAGAGCGTAGATGTATTTAGGCCCGAGACCAATTAATGCTTTATAGACAGGTAATAGGATTTTAAACTCCTTTGGCACACAGGAAGCCAGCGTAGTATATTAAGTACCGGTGTAATATGATCCACTTTCCTGGTGTTAATAAGGCAGCAGCATTCAGGATGAGCTGCAGACTCGGCCAATTCCCCCGAAACGTGGTGGAGGAATAACCCTATACATTTTGGGGCGGATCGGAACATTTTCATTAATTCCTCATGACTTATTACGGAGACTTTTCGCTCGGCGTGCAGCTCTGCAGAGCCTCTCTAGTGTTTTTGTATAGTCTTTTAAATGCATTTTATTGTCTTAATGTTTTCCTTTTTTTATTCCCGTCTTGCCTTGTCTTGATGATTCACATGGTGACCAAGTGTTCTCCAAGTCTAAGATTTATAACAAGCTGTGGCCTTATTAGTGCGGGTTGAGTCATGTCACGTATCGCCGTCTGCTTTATATACATGCAGATATGCTGGATGTTAAACCTCATGTGACGCCTGTAAAGACACGTTTGGAAAAAAAAACCCTCAGGTAGCTGCACAGGGGAAAATAGAGTTAATACTTAATATGATGAGCCAATAATACAGAATTTATTATGGGGGTGCAAAAGGCTCTCCGTCATCTAATATGCTATAAGATGTATATAACATAACTTACATGAAAAGATGTCATTGCACGAGCAATATAAAATATACACATATATATATATATATATATAATGCATGAGGTACTCTTACCTGCAGCCTTTTGTGTCGTTGTTTCATTTGACTTACGATCGTTGAAGGAAGAAGCTTGAAGTAACGTAGAAAATAATGAAACACATCGACCTGTTCAAGAGCTTCTCGACATTCAGATCGTCGGTTGCTTTGGTGTCTTCTGTTTAAAAGTTTTAAAAGGCCGTGCTTTACATCAGTGTCCATTGTCGCTGCTGGTGACTGGTGTTTGAATTGAATACTCGCCTGTCGTGAAACTATTCAATCATTTGATTATAGCTGCTGAATGTTGAGATATTTACGAGATGTTTCTGCCTCTCAGGGTCAAAGGTCATGAGGGAAGTGACAAAGAGGACAAATGCTTTTGGTGTAGTCAGTGAAAGAAGCTGTTGGTGTGCCACAGGAGGAGAAGGGATGACGTGATGAGAAGAAAAGGAGAAGGGTTAGAAGGTTCTATAAGAGGTCAGGGTGAGGCTTGTTAATTTGGATCTATTTATTTTTCTTCAAAGGCAGAGCCTCCCAAGAAACTTCACTCGAGAACATCTCTCACTCTTTTGCCTCGGACAAGAAGAGAACAAAGATATTTGACTGTTTTTCAGCAAGGAAGGTTTTTTTTTTTCTTTAATACGTTTTTCTTGAATATTAAAAGGAGAACTATGTTAATAATTTAGGAGAGCTTCCTTCTGCTCATATGTTGCAATAATTAAGTCCCTGGAGTGGTGGTGAGTGCGTATGTAAGTGTATGTGTGTGTGTGTGTGTGTTGTAAGCACAATGATAATAGGCCGTTGTCAACTATTTTGAATGAGTTTGGCACAGAGGTCTTCATCATCCTAAAGTCCTAATTCAGGCTTCCCTTGTCTGTCATGGACGGACACACTGCCTGTCGGGGACGTGTGTTTTCAGCTAATGTTATGCACAACTCGGTCGCAGCGGCACCTGCAATTAATGGGGATCAATTATGTGCCTGCACTGAGGGTGAAATAGGAGGAAAGTTTTTAAGCTAATTGCTGTTTCAGGAGAGGAATGTTTCCACTTGTCATCAACGGCGAGCAGGATTTTCAGCAATCTGCATTAATGCAATGGTAAAAAAGTAAATATGGGCTCATGTTAAATTCAATCCCGAATTAACTGTGGGCTGTTTTATGAATACGCACCACACGTCCAATATTAGGATAAGCTGGCCATGCATAAGCAATCCTACCTTAATTGGGGTTTGGCACATATTAGACATGGCGGACAGGGTAATGATCTGTGAGCTTAATTATGCAGGATTATACGACAATGAGGCTTCTTGTAAAGTGATTGTTGTGGATGATTTAAAAATCGTGAATATAGTGAAAAAAACAGGGGTAGAGGATTGTCTGTTTTGGATTCTTCCTGGTAAAGTACTTAACTTTTGGAATGAAGTTCGTGTGCTGCGACGCACCAGTGCACCTTTTTTGCTTCCGATCAACACTGGAATCTGATCAACACCTCGCCCACGCAGTTGAAGCACATTCGCCTTTTAAACCAGCGGGTGGTTTTTGCAAAGGGTTGAGGCCGTGCATTTGGTTTGTCTGAAGATAATCTGTGTGTGTGGAGTTTGAAACTATATCGCGCAAAAAAAAAAAAAGCACCTGTTAAGAGAATGTGATCTGCGTGTTTCGGCAGGATATCAAAACACTTCTGCGTCCTCCTTGTGCAAAAAAAAAAACTTCACCCGAGTGTGAAGGTAAAACAGCTTAAACACTTCCACTGAGGACGGAGCTCCTTTGCATTCGTTGTTTGTTACAGTACCAAAAGAGAAACACTTGACCTCGCTGTTATGAACACGCAGTATTATGAAAGCACTCGGTTTTTAAGTGAATGTGAGGTCCAAAGGGCCCCGGATTAACGCTGCGTGGTGCGCCGAGGCGACACCACTTGTAGCGACCCCCTCTTCCCTCTTCACACCTAGAAACGTAAAAATGTACTTTGGTTATAAAGATCATAGATTTAAATGTAGTTATAGCGAAAGAACAGGCTCGTAAAATAGAACACAGAAAGATCCACTACAAACTACTAACCCACTGATATTCAATTAAAACTCACGTTCCCATCCTGTACGACATGCAAGTATCAGCATTTCCATCGTAGGTTGCCTGTATAAAGTAGTTAAGTACGTGGGTCCGATGATCTTTTACAGAGTATCTCTAAAAGGTCATCCGACCCACGTACTAAATAACGCCAACGATGACAGTCATTAGAAACTATTTCTGCAGGATCAGAGAGCAGCAGGTGAGGTGGCTGCCTCCTCTGCTCACCTGACTCATCCTGCAGGCCAGGAAGGAGTACACGAGACTGCTAGTATTTGTAAGATACTAGAAATTGTGCAGTTGTTTTCAGAAACGCAAACAAAAGGAATGAATATTGTGGATTTTGTTGCTCCTGCACCTGGTCCATGTAGTCCACATTCGATGCACATTAGAGCGCTAACGCCAGCGCTGGCCAGAATATTAGCTCCGCTCTCTTGTCTCTTGCTTGAGCTCAGTGATGCATCCGTCCTCGCTTCTCCGCAGGCAGGAAATGTTGTGAAATTGGGTAAATTACGGTAGAAGTAGAAAATATGACAAATACTTTGAAAGTCTAGTAATCATCCGGTGCTCCGCTGCAGATTGGTACCCATCAGTCCATTTCCTGATATCAAGAAATAGAAGATGAAGATCAAGAACTGAAATGAGACAAGAAAAAAAAAAAATAATGAGACCTGTCAAAGGTGCATTAAGGCTTTTGTGCGAGGTTTATTAGGAAGGTGTTGAAAACACACGGCTTCGCCCCGCTGGTAAATGAGGAAATATGGTCCCTCCCCGAGGTGCTTAAACACTCGCCACAGACAGAACAAAGGAGCATGTTCAACAAAGTCTAATTAAGACATCACCTTTCTGCTACGGCGGCATCACCGGGATCTCATAATGATGGAACAACAAGCACTTTGATGTCAGACGCAGCAGAAAAGACACAGGAAATGTGGAGTTGTAGCGAGATCACGTTCGTCCTGCTGTCCGGGCATCAAACATGAATCTTTAGTCCGTGACAGCATGTTGGTTCGACTCCTTGTGCCACAGTCTAAACAGGGAAACTTTATTTCTGCCTTCATTTCCTCCTTGACCAAGTTAGATATGAAGGAAATGAGGTGCATACCCTTTCCTGTTAAAAACTTCCCACATTATTTTTGTACTTTTAACAGAAACTCTGGGGACAATCTGCACCGTCTCTTCTAGATATAGAAGTTGCTTCACTTTTATCTGAGGAGAAATCAAAAGCATGTTATTGCTTTAGGAAGCGGTAAGTGTTATTTTAGGTGCACGCAAATGCAGCGTGTCCTCATTAAGTGTCCTCATATCAAGGAATGAGCACACTACTGGAGCAACAAGTGTGCAGCCGGCGTCTCTAAGCACACGTGCTGCTCAGAGGTTGGATGACGTCTAATGCAGATCAGCAGACGCGGTGACTGATAAACACACTTAACACCGGTAAAGTCACAGCTCCGATCACAGCCAGGCAACAGCGTTAGATCAAACGAATGGAAAGACAGTAATACCGTTGTCTGAGAGGTGCAAAGAGAGTGTGACAGCGTGAACGTCGTAAAGCGCTGACATCAACAGTTTTTGCTTTGTGCTTCCCCCAGTCGAACGATCGTCCCAGTTGTTTGCTCTTCTCCTCCCACACTCGCGTTAAGACATCAAAATACCACACAGACCGGGAAACTGAATATCAATGCAAGGGAAACACCAAACTGACGTGACGTTAATTGAGGCGGCTGTTGTGCTATACTAAGAAAATAAGACCTCGGATGTGTGTATGTGTGTGTGTGTGTGTGTGTGTGTTATGTGTGTTAGAATATGACACTCGCCTGACCTTTTGAATGCAGGCAGTTCGTTGCACAGCACATCGGCTGGGGAGGGTCCACGTACTGTAACTCCAGGAGATGCTGTCACCACGTTGACAATGTATTCGCTGCATGTGGAAAAAAAAACACTTTTAAAGATATTAATTATATGAATTAGGTTTGAGAAGATACAAACACCCGTCAGTGTGACCCATCACTGTCCCCGTCCCGTTTGGACTCCTAGTTTAAGAAGTTCCTTTTGCCTTCACCTGTCTCTCGTCCGTCCGTCTGTCCCGTCTCGTCAGCCAATCAGCTGCCTGCCCTTGTGTTCTTGCCTCATTTGTTCAGGTTGTATTTGAGTCCTGTGTGTTTCATGTGTGTCTTTGTTCGTCTATGAGCTGTTGGTTCCTGCAGAGTTTTCCGCGATGCAAGAGGCATAAAGATTCTCTTTCCGACTAAAGTGGTCCTTTATGAAATTGTTTACTCTTCTGATCGCTGCACTTTCCTTTAATTTGATCTAACAATGGGTGCATGATAGGAAAGTTGCCGCTTGTAAAGACTGTGATCCGACTCCTCCTTGTGTGTTTTGCTCTCCAGTTGTCTTGCGAGTGGCTCCCAGTTCTGATGGCTCCATGCATCCTCTCCGGAACACAGATGCAGATCTTCTTTCTGATGGTTTCACAGTATCCTACTAACCTGCAGTTGGCACTTACACAGCAAGAAATGCAGCAATGTGCCAAAAAAAGGGGAACACAGCTGACGACAACTAGCAAGAAATTGTAGATGTGAACATTATCCAAAATGAAAGACTCCAAATGCACAAAATTTGACTTCCCAAACAAACATGGAGAGGAAAGCTGAGGAAGTCTGGCATTGATTTACTCCGAAAAAAATAACTTTTACTTTTGAAGTCAATTTCACCATTTGTATTTGAGAATCACATTTTCAAGGATCTACAATTTGCATGCGTGATGAACTCTTTCTGGTCTCTCAAATCTTACGGCTCGTTCTTTTCTCTGTGAATCTTATTATCCCAGAGGGAGCGCGGCTGTTTAATGCTAAGTGCCAATTACTAGCACTCCAAGGTTAGCGGGCCAAGCTAGCCCACACTCTGTCTGCACTCCAAGCACTTTCTCTGCAGCAGGAGACAAGTCTCCAGCCCTCCGACCAAACACACAGACGCTCGCTTTCCCTCCCATGCACGCTCCCCCTCTTCCTCCCTCTAACCCTGCTCACATGCTCGGCTTTTCTAATGCTTTCATCAGCTGGCAATCATATCTTTCTCTCCTTTCGGTCTATCAAACCCGCTCTCCTCGTCTCTCGATGATGTGCGCAGAGTGTTCATTTAAACGCACCGGAGCACCGCTGCGAACGGAAGAGCTCCGTGAACTGTCAAGCATCCGGCACATGTGCACATACGTGTCTGTATCTCCGCGTCTGCCGGGATCTCTGTTGATCTTCGCGCATGATGCCGAACGTCTGTGCATTCAAGAGCATCTGACGTATTGCAGGAATAGCAACTTTCGCTCCCCCTCTGTGTGTGATACGCGCCGTATGCTTCCCCACAGCGATCAAATCAAACAGGCCCTCATCTCCCAGTGAGCTCATTCAAAAACGACAGCGGTGATTGACAGGTTGCCGTGGGCGCTGCGTACACACACACACACACACACACGCAGAAAAACCAACTGCAACTCGGATTTATCTGTGACAGCGAGGCAACACAGCAAGGCTGTGAATTGGATCTCAACTTGGCTTTCCATTGTGCATTCAAACACATGTGCAGTCATGAACAGGGGGAAAGGGACCGGCTACGTTGATGGTTTGCAGCAGAGCGATCTCGGTCTCCCCCTACCGAGCAGGCCCTTTATTTCCTGTGTCTCACAAGGCAGGATATGACCTTTTTTTTTCAAGGGGAAATTAGGAGCCTTGCCCACTGATACTAAAACAATATTACTATGTAGGTATGAACACACACACACACACACACGCATACACAAACCACAGAACAAATACAGCTGAGCCAGTGTGAACGCTTGTGGGTGTGAAGTGAAACAGAGATTGATAAATGTTCCGCGCTCTGCCAGGAGATAATAGCTCCAGAACCCAATAACTATCAGAGTATCTGAATGGCAGGGACACTGAGAACAACCTACTTCCCCCCAAAGATAAATGGTGTGGAGGTGGAGTTGCTTTCAGTCTGCAACTTCAGGTTGGTCACGCACACGTTTGTACTCAGAAACAGGGGCGACATTAGCATTTAATTAGAGCAGTTTCCCCTGATGTCCACCTGATGAATGTACAGTACTTTGGATATTTACTCACCTTTTATCCGTTTTTCAGCCGGGCTCTTGTTGTCATTGTTCGTCCCGTTGAATCGGAAGGTGAATGAGAGATGTGAGGAATCAATGAGCTGAAAGGACCATTCATCAGTAAGAGTTCACATTATTATTCAAATGTCGTGATTTGATTCATCGTTAATAAGAAACACTGAATAGCGCAGGTTTCAATTAGCTCTTAATTGGCATAAATCATTAACATAACGTCACACCTCCGAAACAATACGTCCAGATTAATCACATGAAAGAAGAGACGACATGTGAGTATCAACTTGTGTTTCTCAGCCTGAAGCCGGTTGTTAAGACGAAGATAAACTCGGATATAGTGGCTTTTCTTTCATGGCCAAAGTAATAAACACATTTAAGATAGTCTCAAGTTGAAAACCAGATTTCCGTGAGCCGTGCTCTTGGAACAAAACGATAGGATATTCTTGAATTAATTCTGGTTAGCTCACTAATCTGGATTATTGCCCTCAGCCCTAATCACCTTTTTTGTCTCAATTACATCTTTTTTTTTCTTCTCCTTCTTCTCTCTTTCCAATAATGCCGATGCCTAAACAAAGACAAACACGCCTAACTTCGGGTGTTTGGTTTGGAAACCAGCCTCTAATGCTGTTTTATATAAAACTAATAACAGAGCTGTGACGATAGACGGGAGCTGAGCCCGACCGTACGGTTAACTCAGCGTGTGCTTCAAGCAAAACCAGGAATTGGTTGCTTTGTGGGATTTATTGCATCATCTGTGCTACGTTTATTGTTAATCCAAAAACATACAATTTCCAGCTGATTTCTCATAAGTGCAATTGGAGTCTAGCCTCACTTCTGTTTAGTGCTTTTTCAAAAATGCAGAAAACATGCAAGTGGCATTGAGCTACACACTCACACACACACACACACGCACAATCCGACTCCGTACGCCACTGATCTGCCTTTTAACTCTCCCACACTGAGGCAGAGTAACTCAGACTCAGCCTACCTGCCATTGATCTCGCAACTGGAGGGTGAGGGAGAGAGAGAGAGAGCAAATCAGAGTGTGTGTCAGCGCGTGGGTGTGTGTGTGTGTGTGTGTGTGAGTTGGAAAGACAGTGGGAGAAATAAGGAAGAAAGGTAATTCTCTCTCGCACGTAGGAACAGAAAAAGAGACTGAATAAACCAGTTGACAGCAGACGAGTGAGTAAGGGCGAGGAAGAGGCAGATAGAGACACAGAGCCAGTGAAGAACAATACAGCAGCTTTAAGTAAACACTTTATTTTTTATTTTTTTCATCCCGGCCCCGCGTCTGAGTTTACTGATAGAACAGGCGGGCTGTTATCTTCCGTATTCGGCTGTTTCTGGTACAAACAAACTAACGGATGTACGTCTTGATCAACGGTCATAGGGGGCGGCGTGCACTTGATGTGAATCAAATAACTAAGTAAGTAACTTGTAAGGGTTGGTGGGGGGACACACCGGTGAAATAACAAGCTGTTCCTAATGGAACAGGAAGAACATTATGTCTCCTTGTTCTTCCTCTGCAGCCTGTAATTCGCCTATTTCCCGTGTTATCACAACTGATGAAAGATCAGGCGGCTACATAATTACGAAGAACTCCTTCTCTTCTTGAGTCGCATCCTCGCAGCTTTAAAGAAAGCGTCTTGACATTCTTGCCTCTCACGCTTGCGTTTCTCCCTCAAGGCGATACTTGATAAGCAACATCAAATAGACGCGTTTAGCTCAACCTCCGACTTCCTGTTGGTTGTTGGCGTCGTAGCTCGACGGCGAGGGACGCGGAACACCCTGTGCAGAATAACACGAGCGTGCCACGGAGGAGAGAGCCGGGGGAAACATTGTCTCCTGTCCCGACAACATTACCTGAGCCTTCTTTCTTCTCCGACATGGTCGGCAGGGAGACGCGCCTGCTGTATTGTCTGACAGCTCGTTCCAACAGCGGAACATATCGGGAGCTGTCAACAAATATTACTGATAATCGCCTTTTATTTAGAGCTTCGGCTACATGTGCTGAGGGGCTTTACCTTTATGTGATATTGACAGTACATATTCAGGGGGAACGCAGGGAGGGAGGCACAACTACCTGTGCGAACGCCTGCTCGGAATGTACACGTCCATTGTAGGTTTCCCACAATGAGACGGCATTTCATGTTGGAGCTTCCTCGGTGAGGCGGGAGGTTGTGAGGAGGCTGTGACGGGAAGCAGCACAGTTCATTCACAGATGCTACAAAGGATTCTTTCACCTTTGGACACTGTGGAGCAGCACTTAATGTACTTCATACTTAGCGTAGGCTACCACCAGTACGCCTTGACATACCCTCTGCATTGCACTGATGGAGAGTTTGCCGTCGATCCGTGGAGCAAAGTTGGTGGACATCTGTGCAACTGATGAACCCAGGACACGACTGGTGACTCTTCTATTCATGAGACGATAAGCACACAAACTTAGTCGCACACCTCCACCTCCAAGTTTCCTGTAGAAAGCATCCCCGGTAGTTTGTTGTATCATCCTGCAAACAGATGGAGAGACAAATAAACAAGACGCCAGATGCGGGTTAAACCGTAACCTCCTTGGCAGAAGTAATTAACACCTACTATACCCAGATGGGTTACGGGTACTGTGACAATGACTACAAACTACTGGAGGCTTCTATTGTCCGTTTCAAAAACATCTCCCGGGGTAGATTGTGTTTAAAATGTACAAGCTACAAGCTGAGAATGTTTAACACAAAGATAAATATATATATTTATATTTGCATGTCTCTCCTGATCACCTTCATGAGCTCACGAGGGAACCCGGGACACAAGCCAACAACCGTCACCGCTCCGCCGAGGTCGACCCCGGAGAGTAAACCCTCCACTTGTGAACAGTCTATAGACAGAGAGGCCACGGCTGATAGAGACTTCTGACTTTGACAATCCCATTACTGGATCATTGTCAGAGTATGAAAAAAAAAGCAGAGCAAATATACACAGAAGGGCTGGAGGAGAATGTCGGTGAGTGGGAGATCGGGTGGGGGCAGACAGAGGAAGAGTCATGCGGGGGGAATAGAGTGAAGCAAAGGCTTCTGTCGTCTGTAGTCTTGTGGAGAGCATAAATCCTGCTATCTGTGTCATGCATACTGTGCTGCTGCTGCCACTGCATCAGAGATCATCAGTGCGCACACACACACACACACACAGATCACCAGTACTCTCACACACACAGACGTAACACTCTTAATGTCTTCCACCCCTCTTTGCCCCATCTGTCTACATCTGTTCGCCTGCTCTTCCCTCTCATGCGCACACACACACGCTGTCGTCGCTGTGACAGACACAAACAAACACACACCAGCAGCTGAGCGAACCCCTGCACACCCACCCGGATGATTATTTAATGTCTGACTATATTTTCTGTTAGCATTTCTTCTGTCCTTACCTTCCCTACCTCGATTTCTTCATCGACATCATCCTCATCCTAATTGCCCTCCTCTAAGTATCTGACCTTTCTTCACCTGCTTCTCTTTTTTTAATTTATTTCCCAAATTCTTCCTGAACACACCTTCCTAAATACATACACAAAATCATTTGCTAACTTATGTTTACTGATGACGAGCAGGTTTGTATCCACCACCCCCACCCCCCCCACACACACCTCCATCTCTCATCCTATTTTCTTCTTCCTTTTGTGTTCTGTCTGATTTGTTATGCTCTCACCTCTGCAATTTCTTTTTTATTCATGCCGTTATTTGTGCATTAGCATTTGTCCTTCACTTTTTTTTTTGTCTTCTGATCATCCTTTTCAATTTTTAAACCCTTTCCCCTCTCTCTCCTCTCCTCTCTCTCTCTCTCCCTCTCTTAGTGCCGCCCACTCCAATCATTTCTATATTTCATCTCCAGCCATTAACTTCTCCCAACTAAATTGCCTTCTATCTTGTTCTGTCCTGGCATCATCTCATCTTTTCCCCCTTTTTTTTTTCTCCTTGTTTACATTCCCCCAAATCCTCATCCTTTTTCTGCTCTCGCCTTCCTGCTTTCATTTTTGCAACAGCAGATCAGCAGGATTTACATTCAGCACCACAGACAGCTCCTCAAACTGTGAGCACATAGAGCTGCGGTGCCACCTATTGGCCGGCGTTGGTACTATAACACATGCTTTATGTTGGGGGATGAAAGTGATTGTTTTTTTGTTTTTTTCCAAAACAGGACTTTCACATGCTCATATATATGAGACTCGGGCTTGAGTGTAAAAGAGCTGGTCACACGTCTGTGCCCACTAAAGTCAAGTTGGAGAGAGCGAGCTTCAACTCTGAATGCAACCGAGTATTCCACTGAGAGATCTATGAGAGGTTAAGCTGGCAGGCCTCGGGGTAATGGGAACCTTACCCTGTAGTCTCATCCCACTACATGTCAGTGCTCTTAGATGCAGGGCAACCGGGAGGCGGCGGAGGCAGGATGAGGATCTGGTATCACACTTCGTTCATGGCAGGCAAACAGTGGAAACAATAGCATCTGCCCACTTCAGAGGATTTCATCAGGAGCCAGGTAAGGTGAGGTTTGCATGTAAAGTAGCGTAGAATTGGCTTGAATTTGTGTTGTGCTCTTTATGTTGACAATAGATGACAATATTCACACTTGTTTTGTTTTAAGCATGAAAGAAGTGGGGGAGTGTGTGTGTGTGTGCGTGTGTGTGTGTGTGTGTGTGTGTGTGTGTGTGTGTGTGTGTGTGTGTGTGTGTGTGTGTGTGTGTGTGTGCGTGTGCATATCTTGACAGTTGTGATTGAACGGAGACACACAGGAGCACTGATCCACTGGGGGGATTACCATTGATCCATGACTGGGCTCACATTGGGCTATACCGGTGTGTGTCTTTGCCTCAGCGTCCCATCTTGCCGGGGCGCCACTTTGTGTGCACACAGACCCTCAGTTACCGTGAACCCGCTTAGGTGTATTTTTAAACCTGAAACCCGCGGAGGGTTTTTTTTTTTTTTCTCGACGAGGAACGAGACAGCGAAAGTGGAGGGAAAGGGTGAGAAATCAAAGCGGGCGAAAGAGAAAGAAGGGAACGACTTACACAAGAAAATGTGCCATCTTTCTCTTTTGTCTCTCCCCCTCCCTCACTCGCCCACACACAGTAGTAAGTACAATGATCACAGAAAGGTGATCTGTGAGCTTAGCCAGTTAGAAGACAGTGAGCCGACGGCGAACCACAAGAAAAACACAGACAGCCTGAGCGGATTTTGGTTAACCATCCTCCAGTTTTGTATGTGATGAGGCCACCTACTCACACGGCTATGTTATGTATCTCACCGTTATGCATTGGGGCGATGAGCAGAGCGCCATGTGCTGTTTGTTGGATGACAGCAGTATTGTGCGTGTGCATACTTTGCATACTTTTAAAAGGTCTTGAACAACAGGGGGGGTGTATGCAATTGGTTGATTGATGGCAGTAAAAGAATACAGTACTCGTATTGTGTGTGTGTTTTAGATGTCAGTCCATGCATGTAATAGTATTTTAAGAGCAGACCAAGACAATCTATCGTATGTTTATGAGAACATGCAAATCAACACATGAATATAACACGCACAAATCGCATGTACAAATGACATGCAGCGTACATTACCGGCACATTTCTCATGTATTTATGTTTGAAATTGTTGAATGTATTTTCCCCTTCTTGGCCTTTCTTGTGATTGATTTCACCAGCTGACTCTCAGGTCTCGGATATTGCAGCTTTCCAAGCAGTTCACACCAGCCCAGAGGAAATCAAATCAATCCACGTCCTCGGCAGTATTTCTTTAGCAATAATCATGTAACTTTGACAGGAAAATATGCAGGAGGTCTTAATCTGCACTAATATGGATCAATCATCTGAGGAGGTTGGAACCACGTTCTACCGAGGCAGAATTACACTTATATCAGCTATACAAAAGTAATAAATGTCATTGGGTTCTTCACTTACTAATTAGCATAAATCATTGCTCACAGGTTTATCACTTTTGAAAAGGTCATCTGTGCTTATGTGTGTTAATGAATTATTAGTTAAGGGACATAGGCTGTTAACTGATTAAAAACAATCACATTAATGATGAGAGCATCAAAAGTAGGGGTCTCATTTGTGAACTAAAAAGCAACCGAAAGGCTTAATCCTATACCTGTAACACACACACACACACACACACACACACACACACACACACACAATCACACACACACACACACACACACACACTGGACCAGGCGCTCCATGTCCAGCTTTGTGCCCACGTCCATCGTTAATGCTCCAGCTAGCATGGGGCTTGA
>CAAKHC010004900.1:0-17166 GCA_901007825.1 Macroramphosus scolopax | reverse complement strand
TTCTTCAAAGACAAAACACTGAGTCTTCCTTCTGTCATGTCAGCAGTGGCAGTGCACACACACACACACACACACACACACACACACACACACAATCACACACACACACGTTGGGAAATATAGGACCCAGGATGAAAAAAATACCAGTTATCCTTTAAAAGCAAATATCATGTTCAAGAAGAAACAAAGGGAATTTCAGAAGCCTGAGATTCCTCCTGTTGTTAGAAGTGATCTATGAAGCATCAAATGATTCTTCAAAGCCTTTGTCATGCGACTGGAACAACCAAGTAGCTGGAAGGAGTCGAATACATGTGCAGGAGCAGGTGAGGTGAGGTGGCAGCGGGCCAAAGCCGACAGAGGAAACTAATTTCTGCCGCTGAGATCTAATTTTTCAATCCCAGCTAAAAGCTCATGGCCAAAGGTGGTGTTGGAACAAAACATTTACTGGAGAGTTTCACCCTCATCCATCGCTAAGGAAGTTAGCATTTCCTTGTCTTTAATGATAGCGATGGACACTCCAAGTTTTTGGTCATATGCTGCCCCCTATTGGTTTGTGGTGGGAAATATGAAGCACTAGCTCGTTGCAATAACCAGCACAAATTGCAATAGCACACATTTCTTATTTTGAGTCAGTAAACTTGATGTATTATACAAAAATAAAAGCTTTTTTTTTTTTAAATGACCCACAGAACACATGTTACGTGAAATGCATTTCATTGTTTCTGTCCATTCTAAATATGAGATATCCAGTTATTTTATCCAAATAAATATAGAACTAGACAATGTAGAAGCAGTGAAACACGTGAAACGGTAAGTCTGCTTTATTTCAAATTATACCTCTGCTCACAGGAAGGTGCAGGGACTCCATTGGCGGAGGCACCCGGCAAATCAGCAGGGAGAAAAGAAAGTGTCTGAAAATCCATTCAGCCACCCTAAAATGCAACTTACACACACAACTGTGCACAGTGCGACTGACACACTCTGAGGGCAGAGGAACTCTATGTCGGTCTGTCACAGAGCGCTGACCACAGTGGGGCTCACACACACACGCACACAGACACACACACACACTCACATATACTCACAGCTTGACCACCCATCACTGCCCTCTGATTACCACCAGCCTCCACAGCCACCCTCACTCCTTCTCTCTATCCCTCCTACACACTCCAGTGACTCTCCCTTCTCTTTCAGCTCCTCCACGCTCACCCACCTCCCACTCTCCCCATCCCTCCTTCGCTTTTACACCCGGCTTCCACCTTTTGTCACTGCTGCTTACCTCCTTATTTCTTGTCACGCCACATTCTTCCCTAACTTTCCTCTCTCTCTCTCTCTCGCACATTAACATATAAAATGCCTCAACTGCTTCCTGGGTTTAAGTGCCTTGGTGACTTAATCAGTCTGATGCATAGTCATTTAAGTGCTCATTCATTCACTTGATTAGCCAGCCGCATGCTTACTCCCACACCTACCTGTTTACTTTCTCTTTGCTTTACTTCTAGCTCCTTTGTGAAAAGCGAAAACACAGACAGAGCAGAAGCACCAAGTTAGAACCCCAAGTTGATCCTACAGTTTTCATTATCGTAATTAATACAAGGGCACTGAACAATGCTGTTTCCTTTATGAACGTAGCATTAGCGCTGGGTTGCAAGGTCTGGCTGACAAAACCATTCAAATTGCCTAAAACCAGCCCAATGGCCAATACAACCAGCCCAATACCAGAACTCCAAAATATTCCTTGCAAAACGATGTACACTGCTTTTTAAAGTACAACAGCATTGCTATGATTGCCAAATCTATTGGAACACCTTCGAAATAGCACCGTAAATGTTTCCTTCACCAGTCTTAAAATCAGTTTTCCCTTACTTCTTCTTTCACCTATGGCCACAAATGCTTATTTTTTTGCCTATTCCCTTTTTTTTTCTTAATTCCCTGAATTAAAAAAGACGAACAAAAGAAGTTTCCTCTGCCAGCAGGATGAAAGTTGCCGGGGACACGCTGTGGCGAGCAGATCGTGTGTGTGTGTGTGTGTGTGTGAGATATCTCACATGTACAATGCATGAGTGCTGATCCGAACTCGGGTCAGTTTGTTAGGATTTGAGAGGAAATAAGTTAAAATATGTATTATGCCCATTATTCATGTAATTTGCATGCAGGTCTGCCCGACCAGCAGACAAAAGAATTCAACCCGCTGCAAGACTTCAAAAGTAGTCTAATTCTGCTGCAAAAACTGTGGACCTGGCAACCCAGCTTCAGCCTGTATGTAGACATCAAGTGCCCATTGTACAAGGAGCAAGTGAAGATAACTTTAAAGGTATGCTTCACAGATTTAGCTCGATTTAGCGTAGCGTTCCTATATTATTGTAGGGCTCACAATGGACAGTTATAAAGTGTTCAAGTTGATAGAACAGGACCAGATATAGACATAGACAGACGTCTTCCTTTTTCAAAACCCACGCTGCACCTCAATCGTGGTGTTTTATGCTGGGAGCGGTTGATGTAGCCTCGAGCCAGCAGCCTCCTGCAGAGATGGCTTCAGAGACCATCTAACTCCACATCCTCCAACTTGAAGACAACCCCCACCAATCCACGAAAACAGACTTTGATGTGCAAAATTGATGGGGTCTATGCCAGCTTGGTTAATAATAATAATAATAATATGAATACGTGCTATTTCGTATGCAAGAGTAGAAAACTCTTCAGTGTTTGGCGTTAATTTACTTGGTCAAAGAAGCAGTGATGGAAACAGTCTCAGGCAGTCACCTGTTTCCTGCAGTCGTATCATAGCGTGGTTGACTACATGAGCATGTGGGTTGGTAGACAAGTGCCATGGCGTGTGTGTGAGTGGCCTGGTGTGTTCATCGATACATAAACAGACACACAGTCACGCTGAGATGTGAAAGGTTTTGCACCCCCACTGTTCTCCTCGGGGTCTGTTTGTGTGTGTGTGTGTGTGTGTGTGTGTGTGTGTGTGTGTGTGTGTGTGTGTGTGTGTGTGTGTGTGTGTGTGTGTGTGTGTGTGTGTGTGTGTGCATGTGTTTGTGTGTGTGTGTGCATGTGTTTGTGCATGTGTGGGTGAGTGTGTGTGTGTGTGTGCATGTGTTTGTGTGTGTGTGTGTGTGTGTGTGTGCATGTGTTTGTGCATGTGTGTGTGTGTGTGTGTGTGTGTGTGTGTGTGTGTGTGTGTGTGTGTGTGTGTGTGTGTGTGTGTGTGTGTGTGTGTGTGTGTGTGTGTGTTTAACACGCATTCGTCTTGTGTGTTATTTGTGCTATTCCATTTGTGAACATGCCTTTAATTGCCTTAGAGGGTTCTGACCCAAATTAAAATTCACTTCCTCCCACTAATGCACTGTCACTCAGCTCAATGTCAGATGTGTGTGTGTGTGTGTGTGCACTAAGATGCAAGCCCATTTCTTACAAACATCACTGTAACGCAAACAAATATGCACACATACACACATCTTCACCTTTCAGAGCTTCCATCTCCCTCAGTGTTTAATTACTCAGGAAGATATTAGCACCATCTCAACTCTCGCTCTGTTGTCAGTTTGTCCATCGCTGTGTATCACGAGCCCGGCTACGTTCGGGCGAATGTTCGACAGTCTGGAATCTTGTGTTTGTCTTCAATGAAGTTGGTGGAAGGAGGAAGAGAAGCAAACCGAGAGACTCGACAGAATCGCTGATAGATAGGGAGATGGAGAGTGAAGGAGAGGCGGTTTCGGGGGATGAGTCACTGCCTGTCATACTAAGTGAATGAATGATCAATAAAAGAATCCGTCTGTGGCAGAGATTGGGATTGACGGAGACACTTAAATAAGCAGACTATTTTGGAGTGAATGTCTGTGGCAACACATGAATGGACAAAATAATAATATGATTATGATATGCACCAGGAGGCCAAGTTCTAACTGTAGAACTCATATAAGTATGTATACATATGTAAATAGAATGTATAGGCTCATGCAAAAGGCCATTCATCCAGCTGTTCTTTAATTTTTCATGCCCGAGTCATCCAGAATGATGTGAGCGTGGGCAAACACCTGGGTGGAGGTGAAGGTTGGATGTTGGGTTGAGGATCTGATTCATGTTGTGATAAATTAAACTTTACAATAAGGTACGTGTTATTGTGCTTAGGAATAAATGAGGATTCAATAGTTAATGGGTTGTAATAAGTGTGTCCCCACTGACTCTGAATCGAGCACATAATAATACAGTGCTAGAGAACAGACCATAGAATACTATTAATGAATCATTAGATAATGATCAGTTAATAATTTAGTATTGTTTTTTTTTTTCTCTTGGGGCTTCTGATTCACAAGTTTAGACTCTTTACTTACGTTATCCAACACAAACTGCTGAGTGAAGAGAGGCCTAACGGCAAAAATTGCTAAAAGCAAACGTGCTAACGTTTACGGATTTGCTAACGTAGCATTATGCTAACCGCCAGTTGTCTGTAATGATCTGTTTAATATATTTGGGCGATATCGACCTGCGATGTGAAGCTTCATCTTAGATGAGGATTCAGCCAACAACTAAAGAATCTTCCGTCAGTATTGCCAGTATATCGTTTCTAGCTGATGAATATATATGAACATACAACACAGTTCGTGGAGGCAGTAAATTTATGTATGATGTTATTGCCTTTCCTAACAGCTACGAGCTCACATTTTAAGCTTAATAAGGGCAGGAAAAAACGTTAATGCAATATTAAATTATTAATGTATATTTGGTCTGTTTGTGATGATGAAAATACTGAACTAGAATTATGCTATCACTGATTAGTTATTTAGGATCAAATTGTGATGATAATCATGATTTCTGTCTATTGCCTGGTGCAGCGTTACTGATACGGTTGACCACAGTTGGACAGACTGAGGGACTGGGTAGGAATCTCCTGGACAGGCTTACAGTGGTTCTGTTCATACCTGTCCAGCAGATGATTCTGGGTGTCAATTAATAACCACACATCATCATTTGTTCTCATTAAGTACGGTGTCCCTCAGGGGTCAGTTTTGGGTCCGATTCTATTCTCTCTCTACATGCTTCCTGTAGGATGTACTATCAGGAGTCATAGTGTTTCCTTTCACTGTTATGCTGATGATGTACAGATATACCTGCCTATTAGAGCCACTGATCCCGGCATGCTGAATTCCCTCCATGACTGTCCAAGCAACATTAAAACACTGGATGTCACAAAACATTTTGCAACTCAACTCAAGCAAAACTGAAAACATTGTAATTGGACCCCAGAAGACAGCAAAGCAAATTCTACCATCTGCTGGTCCCTTGTTGGAACACTTCCAGCCCTGGTGTAACCTTGGTGTCTGGTTCGATAGGAACTTAAGCTTTGAGCTCAACACAAAAAACTTGCTTGTTTTTATCGTCTAAGAAATACTTCCAAAATAAGATCTATTTAACTTTTGAACACACAGAGACCATCTTACATGGTTTTATTTCCTCTGGCATTGACTAAGGCAACAACGGCCTCTTCACCTGCCTCAACAGAAACCGTATTAACCGGCTCCAGATTGGACAGAACTTTTAACTTGCTCCAGGAGAAGTGACCACATTACACTTGTTTTATCCTCCTCGCGCTGGCTCCCTGAATGTTTTAGAAGTGACTTTACGATCTTACTGTTGACTTTTAAAGCTATTCATTGCCTCCCTCCATGGTACATACCTGACCTCTTAGTTGCAAAAGAGCAGTACGCAGCCTGAGCTCCTCCGGCAGCGGGCTTTCATCTGTTCCCGAGGCATGGCGGCTAAGAAATAGAGGTAATAGAGCTTTTGCAGCCAGAGCTCCTAAACTATGGATCAAGCTGCCTGAAGAAATCAACTCTGCAGAATCACTGACCTCTTTTAAATCTCTTTACCGGGGAGCCTTTGCTGATATTACGTTTATTTTGCTGGTTCTACTTGTTTTATTTGCCATGATTTTTATTAACTGCAGTTTTTGCCTTATTTGCTTTTTTTATGGAAACTGCCTTATTTGCTCGTTGCCTTGTGTAAAGCTCTCTGTAACATTGAATTAGAAAAGAAATATATATTGTTATAAGGAAAGACTGATGATGAAAGTGGTAAGAAGGGTTCACAGATAATCATTAACTGTTCATTTTTCAATATTACCGTACATCCCACATGGTTAGTTAATCAGTCCCTAATAAGTAGGCTTCTTCCTATCAATTAGCACTATTTGTAGCACATCATGAATTACATCCTCAACCCAAAATTTGGCTGTTCGACCTCTTATTTTAAATGTTGCCTCTGAACTTTAGGTATTGGGAGCTGTTATATTTTGTCCAGTGTTTTGGTTTGTGACCAAATAACTGCAGTCACAGTCCCATCAGCAGCTGTAACTTGCATTACATTAATAAAATGTATAGTATGAAGATTGCAGACAACATATTTCAATTAATAAACAACCTCCAATCACAATAAATATGTAAGTAGGTCCACGTTGCTGTTTAATACACATTAAAAATTGGATAATTTAAATGTTTTCAGGGTACAGAGCATCGCTGCCTCGTACAACTAATGAAGCATATTGTAGTTTATCTGCATCGAACTGAGAGAACTCAACTTATTTATGATGACATAAAGCAGATCTGATGACCTGAGGTACGAGAGTGAAGATCAGGTTTGGAATAAACTCAAAGTTTTACCTCGTTGAGATTCTGCTTCATATCTACGAGCACGACTTTCTTGCAACACACATTCAAGTTCATTGAATCAAGTCATTAGGCCGAAAGGCAAAATAAAGAGTCGCACCTTATTGCTTTCGCCCAGCGAAGCGACGGACGGTACTGATGGTGTGCAATCCAGGATGTGCACTCTGAGAATAAAGATAAGTTTTTATCTGATGAACATAACAAAGGGCTTAATTTGGTTCTGTTAAACTGCTGAATTGTCAAACAATGGCTACAATCTGCATATTGCATAGTCTGTACGTTAAGCACTTATGACGGTACCTGCCCACAGTATTGCCCAGTGTGCCTTTTCTTTTTAAACATCATTATGTCCGAAGGCACTTTCTGAACACCTCTGTAAATTTTTGAATCATTAATCAAGAGTTAATTATCATTATAAGTTATTTTCGTGGAAGCTTCTGTAGGTAAATGGTAAATAGTGCATCTTGCGCCTTTCTGCCTTCACAACGTTGACTCATTCACACAAACATTTAAACACTGTTGGCACAAACTGTTCATTCATACACTGATGACACATCGGGAGCAATTAGGGGTTCAATGTCTTGCTCAAGGACACTTCGACACGGCCCTCTTGAGCAATCTTCTGATTACGGTGCGACCACTCTACCTCCTGAGTCAGGCCGCAGGTGATGATAGGGCAGACCTTGTTGATGGGGATGTGTGGGCTTGACATTTACACAACTTGGATGTTGTCGATGTCAACAAACAACACAGTAAAAGAATGTTGGATCCTGCCACACGCGCTGAGAGGTGCGAGACGAAGAGCACACGCAAGAAATATGAGCCGGGGTGAATGAAAAGAATACAGAAGTGACAGGGTGTGGGGGAGAGCGTGAGAGAGACAGCGAGATAAGAACAGTGATGACAGCTGATGTTCAGACTGGTGTGTCAAATTGTGACAGCCTCAAGTCCGTGTGTATACCCCGTCTATGTTTTTGTGTGATAGCTCCTGTTGGGACAAGTCTGAAATTTCATTTTGCTTTACTTTAAATTGTATCATCTGATGACCCCAGTTTTGGAACCACAATATTGTGTTGTGACGCGATAGGCGTTTGCTGTAGTTACATTTACGTCCTGATGGTGGTGCTCACGATACTAGTTGCAACACAAAAGTTTTCCAACGCATTCTTTCTGCAATTCAAGTAATTAACTATTAATTAACATATATTAACAAATTTGCCACTTGACTGTTACACCTACTTATGTTGGCTACTGGTAGTCGCTCAGCAAGCAAGAAGCAACTTTAGAGTTTACATCTTCCTGTAAGATCATAAATAATATCCTCAAGTCGCAGCATAATACAGCATAATATTGGCAGGACGGCTTTGATAGAAAATAGATTGTAATTCTAAGCAACATTACTATACGCTCCTTAATTGGAGAATACTAATTTACTATGAATATCATTGAGGTCTATGACCTTCTTTGGCAGTTACAACCAGCCATTGATCACACAGAGGAAGGAAACTGACAAACAGAGAACAGACGCCCCCAGAAGTCAACCTGGTGTGATAAAGCGACCTGTAAGAACCTGAGGTATACTACAAAGGAAACTGAAAATAAATCTTCTCCACAAAAACCCATCTAAAGCTGCTCCATAAATATCAACCCACTGAATGAGGGTGTCAACGAGGGTGCCACGGTCAGTCGCTTGGAACGCCGTTTTCCGGTCAAGCAGCTCAACGCGGGACTACGATTGGAGAAAAGAAGCGCTAATTGCAAGCGGTCATTGCTCGTTGAGTATCTTCTACGCAGAGCCAGGTCGGCCATATCTGACCTTTTTTTTCTCCTTTTTAATCATTCTAGTGTCCTTTGCACATTTACTTGCAATCATGTCATATTAAACCCATATACTGGCTTCTAATACTTAATACTACCGGTACTCTGCTTGAAGTCCACGTTCCACACATGCAGAGTTCGTCATCACAGAGGCAATCACACAATAAGCACCATTGAAAAGCCGTTTCATTTAATATCCTTCTCGCTGGGATGAAGACTTCCTGAGTATTTCAACCTAGAAGGAAGCACATGAATTCGATGGGACTTAATATACTGAAGGGTCCATCGGGCTCTAACTAACGAAATTACACAAGTCAATCTTTTTTCAGCATTTCCTTTGATATAAAGGTGCAATATGTATAATTGAGTGCCTCTGTAATACACATGCCAAATTACAAGCGAGCAGCATATTACCTGAACGTTGGGGTGTCCACCCAATTGCAAAAACATGAATGAAACATTAGTTAGTTTCAAAGCTGATTGTTATTAACATGTTTTAATTCACCAGTTGTCAAAGAAACCTAGTTTAATGTTAGCAGACTTCTCCCGTGTCTGGCTATGACACTTCCAATAATCCACCTTAAAAAGGAAGGAAGTCTCTCCCTGATTGCTAATCCACTTGTTATTGCAGTGAAAATGTCTTAGATGACAAATGCAATTTATTTTGAATCCGCTTTGCAATTTTGTTGCTTTGAGTAATAAATAGAAAACGTACAGCTCAAAACGATTAACATAACAATGTCTCCGTTATTTCCTAAGTGGCTAATGTTAGGCTTCGCTATCATCTGCGTTCTCCGAGGCGAGTCTGACTTCTGGTCTCTGTCTTCTCCACGGGGGCTCGCCCCTTGCAGTTAATTTTGTACAGTACGATTCCATTTTAATTAAAGTGACTGTATGAAAAAAAAAAGCTCGAAATCGGTAGTTGGCTCAAAAAGTGGTGGAAGAAGAGAAAACTGAGCGAAGGAAGAAACGGAAACAATCCAGCAGCCACTTAACACAATGTTATGGTCACAAGATTAGAGGGGAGCAAGGAGTCGAAATGTCAGCTTTGCAACGAACGTGTTCAGATTGTGATTCAGCACCATCCTTTCTAATCACTGGCTCCTGCGACTCCGCGTGGACCACTGCCAAGGTAAGTACGTACGAGTGGGAGTGTGTATCAGGGAAAGAGAGAGGTACCTTAAATGAAACCCCACATCATTCTCATCGCTGCTCTAAATTTAAATGAGACATTTTCCCTTCTTGCCTTTTAGCAATGTGGCATATTAATAAGCTGGGAAGAGATGCCGAAAGGTTAGACAACCTTTTTTTCTTCATACTGGATAGAAATGGTGTGTATGTGTTTGCTGGTGTGCAAGGCGGTAGGTAGAGCGTCAGAGATTATACAGAGTTGTCTGGATCAAGGAGAGAAAGGTTGATCAAACATTAGCTAGAGGTCCGCCTCAGTGACAACAGCCCCGGCAGACAGCCTCTCTTCTAAGTATTTTTACTTTCTTGAAAACAGACAGGAGTGCTCGCTGTCCAATCCAATCCCCGTCTCTCTTCCTCCCCTTGGCCCCCTCTGTCGCACCTACAATCCTTCTCTTTCTTCCTTGCTTCTCTTTGTCTGCCCCTTTGCTTCTCTCAAATCTTATCAGAAGGTGACAGAGTGGTTTCGGAGCCCAGCTCTGAATACCTTGAGTCAGTCGTTCCTTTCATACGGAGCTTGTCCTTCCCTAATCTTTCATCTTAATTCCACCACTCTCTCATTTTCAGGTGAAAGCTGTAGAGTTGGAAGGTGGCGGCACTCTGATGTTTTCGCCGCTTTTAAAACTAATCTTGTTGTTGCGTTCATTCGGTATCTCACTGCCTTACTAGGTGTCACTTTTCACAGGCATGAAAGCTTCTATATCAAGGTTTTGCTCTTTGTTCATTTCAGTGATGAGGATTATATTGGCAGTTTGTTTGCCTCCATGTGTGTGTGTATGTGTGTACATTTGTGCGCTATAGTATATATATATTGGCTATAATCAATATTTGTATTTAAAAATGTTACGTAATACCTGTAATTAAATGACAGTAAGCAATTGAAGATAAGTAGCTGGTCAACATAGTGGAGCATTTAGCAGCCAAAAATGCCCTTAAGGAGTCGGTAAAGATCAAAACAGAGAGAATATTTGATATGCAGGTATCTTGGATGTATATATATGAAATATATTGTGTCTTTTAGGGACGTGTGACTGCAGATTTTCTCTACAGGAGCCCAAATCACAGCACAGACGTTGTTGTGTTGCTGATGCTGTCAGTCGTGATTATAAACAGTGAATGTTATCAGTGCAGAACGGCATGCTGGGAAGTGATTGCGGGTTAACATGGAGTGTTAATGGGACGCGTTCCACTTCTTATCATATCATCTGGGAAGTGACTGCGGGTTAACGTGGAGTGTTAATGGGATGCGTTCCAGTTCTTATCTGATGTCTTTAAGACTCACTTTCATGCCATAGAATTGTCCTGACTGTTGATTTCCTCCTCAGAGGAGGTTTTGTGTTCGCCGGCGTTGGTTTGTCTGTGAGCAGGATTATGCAAAAATTACCTGACCGAAATTCACCAAACTTATTGGAGGAGTCTAACATGAACCGGGCTTCTGCGTAGTGAACTTAGCAACCGGTGTGCAGAGCGAACTGGCATGGGATCAGTTCATCAGAGTCCAGGTGCAGCTGCAGCTTCCGCAGTCACTACAGGCAGCCTTGGAGATGGTAGTAGAGAGGGAGAACGTGTGGGGTTTGGCCGCTGAGTGCTGTCAAAGGGAGAGACCCCCCAGAAGTGAGGGCGGCAGCAAGGAGCCCAACTGGAGAAGAACGACCAGCATGGGTGACCGAAGGAACTGAACTGTTGAGAGCTTTGCCACTTCAAGGTGGACCTAAGCCACGCCGGGTCCCAGGCTCTGCTGGGGGTGTGGTGGACCTGGACATTTGGTCAGAGAGTGCCCCCAGTCACACCATGCTCAGGGAAATGACTCAGGGAGCGCATGGAGGGAGATGTGCAGACCCCAGACCCATCTTTCTCTCCCACCCTGTTTTCACCTACCCTGCTGCCACTGGGAGGAGCCCATCTGCACAACGTTGGGGGCCAGGCTCTGCCTCCATCAGAAGCAGTGGGTACAATCAGGTGCCACACGTCCCTGAGGCAAAACCTAAGGCAGCCTTCTGCACCGGGCGGGGGTTGTGGCAGTTCAAGGTGCTCAGTTTTTGGTCTTTGTAAAGCCCCCGCGACCTTTGTTAGGTTAATAGACAGGGTGTTGGCGGGCAGTGCTACTGTGATTGTTTCACTTGTTGTTTGGGGTGAAGCCGAGGGAGGAGTTGCTGTTGTTAATTTGTTGTTCGGTAAATTTGGAATTTGGTAAATTAGTTGTTTTGGTTATAATTGGTTTGTTAATTGGTTCATTAATGGCTGGTTGGTTTTCAGAGGGAGGAGTCACTGTTGAACAGTAACACTCACTCTTACACTTCTTTTTGTGCCACCAGCTTCTTTTCTCCTCCTTTTCTTTCTCTCTCTTTCTCTTTCTTTTCCTCCTTCTCTCTTTTCATCTCCTCTTTCTTTTTGTCCTTTCCAGTCTTTTCAACAACTGTCTCCTGCTCCACGTTGATGTTCTGGAAGTGACAGAGTTGTTCCTGCAGCTCCGTCACTTTGGTTTCAAGACATGTTTGTGTCTCGGCCCTCTGAATGTTGTCCATCTCCAGTCGATCACAGTTGACCTGCAATGACTGGAGGGACTCGAACTGCTGCTCCTCTCTGACCTTCTGGTCCTGAGTTAGATCAGAGAATCTCTGAGATCAGTTCTCGTTCTTGCTCTTGAGAGTCAGGATGTCAGACTCTTTGGTCTGCAGCTGCTCTTCGAGCTGCAGGATCTTGGTCTTGAACGTCTCACAGGCAGTCATCAGGCTCTCACACTGCTCCTCCCATTTACCTTGGAGGCTGTTCTTCTCAGCCTGCTACAGGGTCTGGAAGTCCTGGAAACATTGCTGGAGGGAAGAGACTTGAGCTTCACCCTCAAGAACAGAAGCAGACAGGCTTCTGTTCTTCTCACACTCGTTCGCAAGTCTCACTGCCTGTGCAGCAAGACGTTTGTCCATGTGGCCAATCTTCACGTTGGCGGGGGGGTGAGGACTGGAGGAGCATCTCAATCTCTGCCGCTGCGATCTGCTCTGCCTCAGACAAGGTCTGGCAGGCCTGGAGACGTTGTTGGAGGGAAGAGACCTGAGCTTCACCCTCAAAAACAGAAGCAGAAAGACTCTTTGCACACATCTCAAGTCAGGACTTTTCTTCAGGTGTCCTATATTCAGGTTTGCGCGGTGTAAGGACTGGCGAAGGTTTGCAGGATTGCAAGGCAGCCAGCCCGCCGAGGGTTTCATCCAGTTTATACTGGAGCTTGGCAGCTTCTTGCTTGCGATACAGACGCTGCTGAGGCTGAGCGTCAGCACGTCGTACGAAGTGGTTCGGTTTGTATACACGATCCCTATTACAGAAAAATAAACAGTACATAATTTAAAAAAACGACAAAAAAAGACAGTAAATCGATTATAAAAGACAGTTGGGTTGTGTTGGGGTATTTTCAAACCTCCAACCCAGGGCCCTTAAATTTACCATACATTTCTACAATCACACATGTATGTGCCCCTGCAGGCACCATAGGCAGATTAATCCGGTTGGGGACAATTATATTAGCTTTCAGTACATTTACTTTCAACACCACGGGTGCCATGAATGAAGCATTTCCATTGCCAGGTACTACAGGTACTTTAGAAAAGAACAACTTTCTCTTTGCCACGGCAGTAAACCATTAACACATTTTGTCAGAAGGAGCCTTTCAAGCTTATTGCCTCGCAACAGCCTTGACAATGACATACTGATCGACCGAAACACAAACAGACAAATCAATGTACAATTCAGGAAAGAGCTGTTTAGTTATTTTTCATTACACTAAATGCCTAAGTAGTGCTGAAAACAAATGTAATATTATAATTTTAACGTGGTGGAGATCAGGGCCTAAATCTAGAATCCGTATGGAGCCAGACGGCGAAAGCGTCTTAGACATCTATCACACTTTGTACAAAAAAAAAATGTTTTCGCTAGCAACAGCAATAGGACCGGTAATTATGCATCTTCCTCCAGACAGAAAGGTGGTATTAGAGAACAAACGGGAAGCTGTGAAGAAGTAGGGAAGTCGAGGATTGAAGCAGCTAAGGGAGAAAAAGAGGAGAACACCCTGCTAAGTGAAAAACCCCTTGCAAGAGACTTCTGAGAGGTCTGTGAAGGCTGAGTCTCCACTTCTTGGCTTTGACATTTATTTAAAAACTGACACATTTTAGAGAGATTTTTAAATCATTTATCCTGTGTGGAATTATGAATAATTTTCTCTTTCTGCACGATTTGACAGAATATTGACACGGAGCTCGGTGTGCACGCTGTTCAAGAGGCTTTAACAATCATCATTACTGATATAGATATTTTTTAGGGTTTTCAAAAGTTTGGCTTTTTTGGATAAAAGGAATTCTTTATATAGGGCCCTGGCCTATCCCTTTGTTCAGTAAAAATATAACTGTCTAATCTGTATTCAAGGCTTTAGATCTATTTCCTTTGACATGTACACACACACGCACGCACACACACACACACAGTAGGTAGCTAGTTGACAGAATTAGCGGCGGCATGGGATTTGGGTAGAATTTGGTGGGGCGCTGTGACAAAGCTTTGATGTGATCCTCGGGAGATAACATGACTGAGAGTCAGCTGTTAAGCCAATGACAACAAAGACAGAGACCGAGAGGGAGACGAGTGAAAGCGGAGAGAGGAAGAGAGAGAGAGGTTAACTGTGTGTTGAGACAGATGACGGGAACTCTTGTGAAGTCTTCAGATAGAGAGACAGTAAAAGAGACGCGCCTGTATACTGTATATAGAGACTGACCCGGAGCGAGAGGGAATCTGTCAGAGGACCGTATGAGTCGAGGAGAAAAGGGAAACTGACAAAGATAGACTTATCTCAGTGAGGAGGATTTAATCACAGTCCCAGCAGTTAACCACTAACATCATCATCCCTTTTCTCGCCCTGTCTTGTTCTCTCCATCCAGCCCTGTGGTTTTCCCCAGTCCGTTGATTCCAAGCAGCTTCCCCCCTCCCCCATCACAGCTTCCCGCTTAATGGAAAACTAAAGGTGTTCTGGCTCATTCCCCCTTCATCTGAGTAGAACGCAATAACTCTCAGAATGGAGCTTGTTATTCCATTATCACTGGTAGGTGTGTATGTATATGTGTGTGTGTGTTTGATTCCCTAAGAAGCCCCGGTAGAGCATTATATGTGAGAACAGAGCCATCAGGTGTCACAGTGTGAGGTTTTTACATTCTGAGTCACAAAGGATGAGTCAGTCACAGCGGGAGAGCAGATTGGAGAGACACGTGTCAGACTTCAACTCTCCTGACCGAGTCGGTCTCAGGCCCTCGGGCAAACTCCTAGTACACCAAAATCAACTTGAAATTTCCCTTTTAGAGAAATATAATGATTGCGAAGGAGGAGCTGGGATTCACTTCCACATACGGGTGCACATTTCTATTAAAGATGAAAGTAGCCTATAGATAAACTTTGCATACTGCAAGTCCCACATGGAAAGGTAAAGAAACGGGAAGGCCTCCTTTTCAACATGACATATGTTAATTTAAAGCATGAAAGAAAAACCCTCTGGGGTGAGTTAACTCCACTTGCTCCTCATGTAGTTTCCCAAATGGCAGATTCTTTGGAAATGCACATCAAGTTGATTGTGAGAAGGAGCGCGGCCGTGTATTGACTAAACGGCGAGTTTGTTGTCATCAAAGCGCATTAAATACCTACCCTTTGTCACGGCCCCTGGGCATTTGATACTGATGCAGAAGGCGCCCTTTCACATCTGGATGACACGTGTTGGGCTGCCCATTAAAGGATAATTACGGTACTTTTCAACCTGGGCAATATTTCCCCATGTGGGAAATGACTCACAGGGAAGAAAATTATTATAATTGCTGCAGTACTGAGCTATTGGTTGACGTTGAAAGGCTCCAATTGTTATTATCAGTGTCTGAGAGCATAATATGAAGGACCCTACAGAGAACAACGCGTAAAGCTTCCCTTTGAAATCGCTTGCGAGCTGAGATGTGAGCGTGTTTCGGTTGCTCTCTGGCCCCGGACAAAGTTGCATTAAAGTCAAAGAAATGGCTTTGTGTTATCTCAAAGATGAAATAATAAATAACGAAGGGGCCTTGCACTTTGTGAGGCTTTCATGGACTTACTTTGCAGGACATGTTGAAGTTGTGGATAGTAAGTTAGCTACATGCTAACACATTGATGTGAACACTGCGTCGCAGGCAGACCGCTGTGACCACAGTTCATGTACGGAAGATCTTTTTCCTGAAGAACAATTATGCTACAACAACAGAGAGACCTACTGCAGACAAGTGTTGGTAGGCTAATGTTTTTAGCTTAGGCTAATGTTTTTAGCTTAGGCTAATGTTTTTAGCTAAAGCTACTGGCTTTAGTGAGGTCACACAGCAGCAAGGCAGGATGTCAACATAAGCAAAACGTTTTAGCAGCGACATCATTGTTTTTGCAATTTGCAACTGTATCTTTGAATGCACGTGCACACATACGTATTCATGGTACAGAATAGAATGCAAATAATAGCTTGTTGCTAGCTACTGTATCTTAGTTTGAACTTTTTTTACGTGTGTTTGTGAGAATGATTATGCAAAAACTACAAGGCCGAATTTGACCAAACGAAGTGAAGCATGGGCCAAACGAACCCATAATGATACTCAAGATGGTAGAAATTGATATTTATTTACATCAGCATTGGCGGAGGTCCCTGATGTCAGCGAGTGCCTGTTAATCCTGTTAACAGGATTACACAAAAACTCAGCTCGGTATACAGCGTCAAAATTGTTTAGGACCGCAGGGTTGCTTGTTATTTCATATGGACAATCCAAAGAGCACGAGCTTTTCTGGTCGATTCAAGTTCAATTAAATTATTTATTGTTTCACATGAATCATTTGTATTTTTTGCAGCCAGGCAAACACACACGTTTGAACAAGCTGGCCAGACGAACAGAATTAAGACCAGCTATGTTTTAATTCTGTTATGCAGCTCTGTAAATACATCCCCTAAACACTTTATATATCCATTGTAACTACAAAATAATCAGTGTAATTTGCAGGCTGTGATCTTAATTCACCCAAAACATGAAACAATCCTAATTAGAGGTATTCTCAAAACATCATATGGCCTGTAGTGTTTCAGGTTTTTGTTTTTTTTTAAGACTTGTTTTGAACATGGTGGTTGAATTTAAGGCCAACGAATAAGCAATGTTTTATTTCACAATATTCCGTCGTGTAAACGCTGACAAAAAACAGAAGACAGATTCCTCCATTTCAACATTAATATGCGTTTTGCGTGTTCCGGGTGAAACAATCCCTTTAGCAGCAAGCCAAAACACATTGAATTATTTCCTCTTACAAGGGAGAGTTTATATAATATTCCCACTGCTTGGTACGGTTAAATTTATGGATTGAGAAACTGCGCTCCTCTGTTCCTCTCCTCTTTTCTTCTGTCCTCTTCCACAAGCAGAGACTGTTCATCTGGAGGAAGATGAAAGGATGACTTTTGCTCATTGATATAAAT
>CAAKHC010004896.1:0-13964 GCA_901007825.1 Macroramphosus scolopax | reverse complement strand
AGTGACTGAGAGCAGCCTCTGAGGTTTTAGAATGGAAGCTAGGGTTACACACACACACACACACACATACACACACACACACACACACACAAATAGGACCATTAGCCCTTCGCTGCATCACCTCACTAAGCAAAGAGCGGAAACGAATGGCAGACCATTAGAGTTTCATTACGGGGAGTTGGCTCGAGTAGAAGGTGGAATAGAGTGAATGGGGGAGGAGGGAGACGGACGGACGGACGGACGGAAACATTCAGAGAGACAGAGGGAAAGTGAGAGGACGGATAGCTATTTAGCACGGCATGGGGTCTGAGGGTAGATATGATAAGAGAGCTGTTGTCCATGACCTTCCCTTATTTGCAGAGCAACAGTCAATTTCGCCGCCTGCGGCAGTTGTAATATGTTCCAACTGTTTACACACACATGTGATGACATACACACACACAACAACACATTAGTCTCTTCTTTATTCCATCGGTGTCCCTCTATCTCTTTCTAACTCTTGATCGCCCTCTCTCTCTCTCTCTCTCTTTGATGCATATGTCATATGTACACAAATCCAAACGCATATGGCCTCGCATGAGCTCGTTCTTCCTCTCAGGCACACACACACACACACACACACACGCTGAGAAACACACACACGTACACCTCCAAGGTTAATAGTAGCTGTCATGGGCAGGGTGAGCAGTAATGGAACACACAAATGCCCCGGGGAAAAAGCAGTCTGTGGATAGACAGAATGTGGGAATGATGAGGGGAAGGACGGACGAGGGGATGAAGAGGGTTAGAGGAGGGAGGTGTTAAAGTATCTATTTTGAACTATCACTAACTGATAAAGTGGAGAGGGAAACTATTCCCCGGGAATCGATTACCCAAAATGCAAATGGGGGATGTTATTTATCTCTCCATCAGGACTAAATTATTCACACATCTCCCGATGTTTGTGTGTCCGTGCGCCCATGCATGTCCGTGATTTGGGGGCAGTGGACTTCAGTGGGAGGAGGGGGATAAACCTGCACGGGAAAAGTGTGCTGGCAAATTGGACAACAGGCTATTTACATCTTTCATCAGCCACGCTTGTTTCTCATTAGCGAACACTTTCAAATCAATATGCCACCCCTTCTCTCACGCTTCCCACGGTGATCTCCGTTTCGTCTCACTCCTCGATGTCTGCCTGCCGGTGGGGACTCCTGTGTTCAGGCACAAAGCGAGACAGAAGAAGTACGTATGGAAGGCACCATCATGTACTTCCTCGCCCTCTCAAGAGTCCTCATGGCCTGTCGACGATCTTTACAGCACATTCAGAACACTACTTCTAGTTTATAACCAGCCAGGTTCCAAACCTCCCTCGCACCTTTGCAGATTCAAATTTTAAGGAAAGAATTTAAGTGTGTGTCTGGTCAGTCCATGTATCCACAGAAACCTGCATGTGTCCGCTTGTATCCTTTTGATATATGCAATTAACAGCTGTCATCACCGGTCACTGCTCTCCTCTTTGAACAACTACAAGCAGTCGCCCGATGGATTTGCAACTGCAGGTCATTACGGTGACGGAGAGAAAGACACAGAAAGAGAAACAGAGATGAAGATCAAAACACAGGTACTGAGGAAGCTGTGGTGGAACTGTCATCCAGGCATCATGTGTTAGTATTTCTCTCTAACCTGAACATCAGACACTGCTCCTCTGATGAAAGCTTCGCCTCTCAAGCCGAATAAGAAAGCAAAGCACAGATGGGTGCAAGGAACACCCAGTTACCAACTTTCTTCTGCTACTCTTCACAGAAATTTGCTGTTTTTTAGTTTGTGGAATGATAAACCTTTAAAAATTTCCTCTTCCTTATGCACAGCCCACTATCTCCATCCTTTCTTCTGGATGATCCTGAGGCCTCATCTTCCATCGACTATCTCCACTCCACTACAATCAGCATCTAGACCCCTGGGTGCAGGTGCTAACCAGCAAGTTCCCCACCGTCATGCCACATAATACCACTTTGTACCTTGAGGGCCAGCAGTGAGCGACTGCAGTGTGAGGAAGCTGTTGCTGCAACAGAAGGCTCATGGAGTTAATGAACTTGTTATGTCTCTCCACAGCTCTTCACCCAGCACAGGGAACACGGGACAATACATGAATGTTACATATCGAAGTAGCACAATGGAGCAAACCAGCCACTCTACCAAGCTTTTAACCAGATGAGCGTGAGTCAGTGAAGTCATAACCGTACTCCAACCACTCTGCAGGTGAAAGTCTCTCACTGTAGTCCGAATGTTCCTGTACTCATGGAATAAACTACAATCTCTCTTTGGAGCTCATCACCCAGCCATAGTGAGACACTATAACAGCATGAAGGTGCAGTAGCTCAGACCATCCACCCAGAGGTTCGCCACAATCTTATTATTCTGGTCACTGCCCAAGGCTTGTGGCCATTTGTGAGTGCTTGAACGACAGCATTGAGAGTGTCACTCTAGCTCGTGCTAAGGTAGTTAGCATTTGCTTGTTTCTGACCATAGAGGTGGACATCCCAAGGATTTAGTTATACAGTATGTTACCATCTATTGCATTGAAGGTCAGATGATGTAGATGTTTGACATGCCACTTATCATTTGAGGCAGGAAAAAACAGGAAAAGACAGTGATAGTATCAGCTAAATTTTAAGGTATAAATTTTAATTATTTAAACAGCGATTTTCATAATGAATTAATGTATGTTGCTTTTTTATTAGGTGGCACTTTTAAACTAATTAATTTAGTTCAGTTGCAGCCACAAGAACAAACAGAAACGCACACACACATTTCTGACTGCAGTAAGTAAACAGACTTAATGGGGGGCTGGGGACCTGATCTAAACAGAGGGTGGACTGAGGGAACGTTTGCCGGTGCTGCAGGAGGGCTGTTGGCCTGTGCTCATCCCTAAAGCTCAGCACACTCTGCTAACACACAGTGGAAATGTATTGCTCTTTATCTCCCCAGCATCATTATAGTGAACTGGGCAAACGTTATAGGCCACCGGGGCACAGTGAGTTGACCACATTGGTGTAGAATGTTAACTCAGTCCATTACAGAGACACAATTTCTGTAGGTAGAAAAAAAACCCTGGTGTGGTTTGGACCACACCGTGCTGCTAATCCTGCCATCACATGAACCCAAACGAGCCACACCAAAGAGGTAATTGCTCCAGGGTTGCTTTCAGTCATGCAGTCTGGCAACTTAAGCACATGCAGAACAGTAAAACCTTGTGAACATGACGAGCGGCGGATGATTTCACAGGTTGTGGATGTGGAGCAGTAGAATTATGGGTCCGTCCTTCTTAAGAGATTTTTTTTTTTCCTGCTGGTCTTTTTGTTGAAATGAAAGAGGTAAAGAGCCTTGCAGAGGAACATTAGTTTAAACGAGGTTTTCCAGGGCTCTGGACGGTACGTGGGTCACACGAAGGCCAAGCTCACATATTATGCAGCCCTTTAGTGAAGCAGTGGAAGTCTGTAGCGAACGCCATTTTTTTTCACACATGGCTGCGCAGCCTGTCAAAAAACCGGGAAGGCTTGCTGTGCTTTACCCTCTTTTGTCGTGGCCTGCTTGAAGACACACGGCTATCCCAGCCGGAGTGAAAACACACTGTGCACTCGACCAGAAGTTTCCGTAGTCAGATGCATGGGCCTCTAGGGGTCTGTGTCACGGGGGAATTGTTTAATTTCACGCTTTTTTTCACAAGCAGGAGCTCAGCACAATAAGAGGATGCATAAGAGCCAGGTCTGAGAATCTCGATGCACCACTGCATCAATGCATGTTGAAACTATTTCACCTTAACAAAACGTAACAAAACTACAATATGCAAGAAAATAACCTCTATAACAGTGTTTTATTACAGGCATTACAGTCCACATCCTGCACACAGCTTTCATTGCAGGTTTCTGTATCTTTATGGGAGGTATGTGTCAACGACATCATATTTGATGTCCAGACTGTCCTCCCAGAAAAAAACAACAGCATCAGTCATTCCAGAAAAATGCCATAAAACAACACATTTACGCTCAGGTAGGTGTCAAAGCCCAGTAGCGGCAAGAAGAATCATTACTCTGGTTGGTCAGGAGAGGCAAAAGTGTGACGCTTTCAAAAGCCATAAAGTCCCCAGAGAGAGGAGGCGAGGGTGGTTGGATGGGTCAACATAATGTTGGACTATTTGCTTTCTTTGTGTAAGGTCGTTTCCTTTAACCATGACCCAAACCGTTCCCTAACGGTTATGATGTATATGTTGATGTTGTCTTGCTGACAGGAGCATCAGGTCAGATAAAATAATGTCTCCTTCTTTGCGGCAGTGTCAAACTGGATATTTCTTCACCTTAGGTTTTTCCATCTCTTTCTTTGTGTCTCCCTCTCATTTCATTTATTATATTTGCATGATAATAATGACTTCCTTCCCTCTCCCCGGCTCTCCTTCAATATTCAGTGATGAGAGCTATAGCCACCATCGCTAAGTCATTTTCTTCCCTCCCTAATACTCCCATAACCCCGCATAACCCTGCAGCTTGACAAAGAAAGAGCAGGAAATCCTCCATGTGCTTACCCACACAGACTTTCAACACCCCCCTAAACCGGCTCAGACAGAGGTCTTTATTAAGGAGGAAGAGTGGGCTAAGAGAAGTGGGAAAGAATGAATGAAGATGTTGGGTTGACAGCTCTTTGACCTGAGCCTTTTTCAATCAGCAGTATAACACTGATTAACGCACTTTGAAATGAAAAAATATATTAATTACTGCTGCAGAGGTGCTGACTTGTTCTGGACTCACAGTCCAAGGGTTCAGACTCGGAACTTGAGTGTAAAGACTTGAGACTAACTTGAAATTTTTGCAATTTATGACTTGGTGTCCCCTCTGGTTGACCATTAAAATAAACCAGATTGAGTTGAAATTAAATCTGTTCCCTGAGTCGCACCTAGGTTAAATCATAGCACGTGAAATATTTAAATATTACACTTGTGGAGCGAATCATTATGTTCTATGTCAGCCAATGGAAACAATAGAGAAAACACTAGAGGACCTTCCCAAGAATCACAAGCTGAAGGGGATCAGAAGCAAATACCTACATCCACCTGTGTCCCAAATTAAAATAGCCCATTTGAGCTACACTAATCGTTTTATTCTTTGTCTGTCAGTGTTTTTCCATCCGCCAGGTTAAGTTAAGTTTTAAACTTTCATAAAGAAGTCAGGAAAATCCCAGCGAAACAGACCAGCATCAGCTAAACTTAAATGATGAATGAAGGGACACAGAAAACAGGGCGAACCAGTGCTACCATACTGGGGTTTCTATGAATTGTACCTTTAAGCCATATTTAATATTTTATATACATACATGTCAGTAACAGAATCCAAGGTGAAATAATGTGAAGTCATGGTTACAAGTTTTTCTTTGAAGAAAGTTAAGATAATCAATATGAAGCCGACTGTGTCTCTTTGGTATTCACAATAACACCAATCATGCACTGACGATCATTTCTTCATTGCACTGATGTCACCTGGTGCTGTTGTTACTTACAGCACAGCAGTCATATAATCTAATGTAATAAATGCCTTGTCTCTGTTACATCCCTTTAGCCTTCTCAGTCAGATTCAAACACCCATTAAGCCGCCTAAAAGCTATGTGAGAAGTCAGCTCTCCTTCATTATACAGCCAAGCATCCTCTAATAAAAGGTGCCACCACCTGAGAATGAGGAGAAGAGTTTGTGCTGCAGAAAACTTGTAGTAATTTAAAGTGATATAATCACTGCTGGCATAATTTTTTTGTACTACCTCTCTTATGCTCCTGCCGAATTCCTCAGCACGGATGTGATCAGCAGAGAGATAAATAGTAATCTCGGGAGGCATTCCAACACATGCAAGCACATGAATAAGTACACACGTGCAAACCTCATACATACACATACACACACACACACACAGACTCAGTTTGATGATAATCCTGAATGCATATGAGAGGACACACAAGCAGCAGTATGGAAAATAGGTATGAGAGGAGGGGAATAGAAAAACGAGAGGAGGAGAGTGCAGTAGTGGAGCAGCGAGGAGGAGAGGAAGGAGCCGGGCTTTATTTAATCTCGGCAGAAGTGTCGATAGAGCAGAAAGTTCAGCAAGCTGGATCGGTGGTTAAGCCTTGAGTTTTACTTTAAAAAAACAGCTCTTCTGGTGTGTGTGTGTGTGCGTCGGATTGTTTGCGAGCGCGTGTGTTTGAAAGACTGTGTGGAAGACATTAAACACACTGAAAAGAAGCAAGAGCAGGGTGCTGCTGGGAGAAATGTATTTAATCAAGTCAGAACAAAGGCGTTGTGTAATTTTCTCCGGAGGGCAGAGAGAACACCAGCCTCCCTCCACTGAAGGGAAGTAGAACATTCCTTTCAAAGTAGCAGTACAATGCTGCTTTTTGCATAATATAGTTATTTTCCTGATTGTTTTGAAAGTTTTTTTTGTCCATTCTGAGAATTTTATCAAAGGCATTCTGATTGAGTCTAATTCTAATACAAACAAGTCGACCAACTTAATTGACAATAATCTGTTGGTCCTGACCCTCTGATAAGATACACGTTACCTCCTTTACACGCCCGTTCTATATAAATGTGTTGAAATATAATGATGTTTTATGATACGTCAGAGTTTTGTTTAGGTAGTTTAGACATTACAAAATAAAAGCATTAAAAATGATTTTGGAAACTATTGTCAAGTGTTTATTGTCACAGCAGCTGTTAACATTGTCCATTCAATGCAAATAAGAAACTCACAGTTGCAAAGGGGAATCGATCATATTTGATCAAACTTATATCTAACTTATAAATGTCGACGTTGATGCTCAGTTGGTTTTCTATTGTTGACAAAGTTAATGTATCTTCGGGCAAAAACGGCTGCTAAATGACAAACGTAATTAAGAATGTGTCACACAGACGCCGAAGGCTGCTTGAGTGTCGGGAGATACATCAAGAACCATGAGAAAAAAAGCACAAACACATTTGATTTCTTTAGACGTTTCGGGAACAATTTGGAGAATAGTTCGAGTGAGGCAGAGCGCTGAAGTCTCACCTAAATTAGCTGGCCTCCATCAGCTGTTCCATTCATGCTCCACATTAACTGGCTCCGTTCTATCTGCTTTCATTTGATGGTGAGCTATAGCAGGGTAGTGTAAACTCTCAGTATTCCATATTGGCTGGCAATTAACTTGTGGCAGTAGCTGTTGGCAAAGTAACGCAAAGAGACAGAATTTCCATCAGGCCTGTCATGGATCCTGGATTACAGTAATTACTTGCCCCTAAACTGCAGCCACTGATGTGAGTGAACTCTGGTGGAGAAAAAAGCACATCATATTGAAAAGGGTGGAAATGTGTTTTAATACCTTTTAACGTAGACTCACTGTGTTCCGGACACTTAGCACAGTAAAAGTCTCAACGTGTGGAAAGACGAGCCTGATTGGTTTATCCGTCTCCGTTTGTTGCTGTACGATCTCCTACTGCGAGCAAACCGGGATGCCACTTGTTTTTCGTCCTAATAGCTCTCGTAAAGTTGGCTGTGAAAGCAGCCAAATTGCAGTCCCTTTTCTGGCAGCGCATTCGAATCCAAACAACAAAATAAAAACTGAATTACCATGTTGTTGTTGTTTTTTTGTTGTTGCTTTATGTACATAATATATATGAATAATGCAGTTTCAGTTAAAAGCTATGCACATTTGTTTTGTATTCTATGCATGTATGTAGAGTAAGTGTCCCGTGGAGCTGTCGCTCCTTTCATTCGGAGTGGTTCGAGGGAGATCTCCGGAATTGGTTTTGATAATGTTTTGTCGGACGAACTATGAAGCGCCAAGCCCTGGAACCTTCTTAGCAGAACAGCACTTGTATAAAATCACTCAGCCAGCACTGCCAATCAGGCATTCATTCCAGCCGCGCTGGCTCATGGATAAGCAAAGTAAGTTGGGCGCTGCTCAGCAACGTGTCCTGTTTGTATTCTGCTGCTTTAGAACTTCCTAACAAAGCGATTGCTGCTGTTTGAAACGAGCCCGATATAACTATGTTTTATTAGACAGCTTATCTGTGTTTATTTGGTTTCACTGTACTGGATGAAATACAGAAGTTGCAATATATAGTTGGAAAACATGTCACAAAGTCCTCTGCATGAAGAGTAAAAGTCAGAGTAACTTGCTACTATGTCCAACAAAGTTTAGACATTTTGTGTCAATTCAATTAAATTGTATTTGTGTAGCCCCAAACCACAAACAGAACGCCTGGATGGGCTTCACACATGGGCTGTTTACACATGCCAGACATTTCCTCTCACTGGGGTGCAGGTTGACCTTTTCCAAACTGCTCTACGGACTATATGGTCTCACAACAGCGAGGCTTTCGGGCTGTGGGTGTGCACTTCAATAAGAGATGGAGCAGGAGCAAACAGAAACAGGACAGCAACTTGTTGGTGGACTTGCAGTTAGTGTAAGTAAACATGCTGCTCAAGGGCACTTCAGCTGTTTCAATGTAACTAATGGAGAGAGAGATTGTTCAGTAAGGCTGGAAGACATCCAATTGAACTGTACCTCAAAGGTCTAAACGGTGTTCCGAGGGGTGAAGATGACTCATTGGCAACTGTATTGAAGGCTTCATCAAACGACAAATACAAATGTAATTGTTGGCATGTGACCCTTTCTTGAAGTTTCTGGCGTCTGGGGAATCAAGTAGCCATAGCAACCGGGGACATAAGCCCTCGTCTCCTTATTTTAGCGGCTACTTGCAACTCCAATCATCACAGTTATTGCTATCAAAGGCGTAGACAGTGTTTGTTAAAGGCTAAATTCTACCCAATTTCCCTCAAACATAATCACTTTCCTCTGTGTTGCTTTTAGCGAAACGTCTTGCCGTGTATCCTTATTTAGACAGAGAAGACAAATAAAGAAATCTGGAGAGAGAAAAAAAAAAACAGTGTGAGAGGTTTAGAGAAGTCCTTAAGCCATTGGGGAGACTGAACATTGATGCGACAAGCCTTCTCTATTCTTCACTGCACTGCCTGTCTCCTCCATTATTCCACTCTCTTCTCTCTCATAACTCCCCGATTGCTACATATTTTAGAATCACCCATGTGCCTGTCATTTCTCCATCTCCAAACCTTCCTAGACCATCAACCCTCGAGTGAAGGTAAAAGGTCTATTTCTCACAGACTCGGCTAGTGTAGCTCAGCTTGAAGGAATCCTGAAGTTTGATCTCTGCAAGCCGTCCGGCCTTTGCACACAAAGTCTATCCTTTTGACGGAGGTTGTTGCACGTCTAAACATAAATATGACCTCTCGTCTTAAACACGTGAACACGCCGTCTGCATATCTTTCATTCGTCAATAAAGTTCCGCCGCACAAAAACATGTAAATACACGTAAAAACACATTATTATTTTCAATCAACTTACTTCCTGTGAAACAAACTATCAAAGCCTTGACCACCCGACATTAAAACAGCTTGTCACATTATTGTCTCTACTTGGTAGAAGTCAAATGTTGCTTGATACCAAATGAACATCCAATACTGAACATTTCTTTGCTAATTAACAGGCTCCCAAGGGTCCTTTATTGCTTTGTACTGACTGACAGTTGAGTTTATTATTTAAAAGGTTTATAGATAAAGAAAAAAAACGAACGACTTGTTTTTTCCTGTGACCAACTTACACTGTGGGTAAATAGCTTGAGAAAATCCTTCACAAGACGTTAAAGCGGCAGAAGATCTCTCTGATGACCACCTGGGTAGATGAAAGTCCGGGCGGTGCTCCTGCCTGTCGAGTGAAGGGACACTGTAAGCCCAATACTTCTTAAAACTGGTGTAAATTAAAATGATTTTGTAAGAACAGATTTTAAAACAGCCACAGGAAATGCCGCCTCAGTCACTAAGGAATGCAACCGTGCTAAGTCATTATCGCCAATATCTAGACATTAATTTTCATCTCCGGCATGGAGGTTTCACACCTTTTTTTCTGGATTATGAAAAGGGTGGAGGGCTGAAGCATGTACAAGAAAGAAACCATAACTTTTTCTAACAGATTTTTTTTTTTTACATTCCCGTTGGGGGAGGTCATCCTCCCTCTCCACATCACTCCCTCCTGAGTAGGAAAGAGAAACGGATGATCTTCTACTGAACTTGTCGATACTTGGTTCAGGCACCTGTTGAAGGCCCAAAAATAAGCACCGTACCTCAGAAAACCACTTGAGACACAACCACACTGAACCGTGTCCTTTCAGCGGAAGAGTGTATAACAATCGATGTCCTACCTACTGCACACAACTCTGTTAACCTTCACAGTACCACAGCTTACACCTTGTCTACTAAATCATTCAGATAGCCTCATGCAGCACACATCGTCTCCCCAGCCACTGTGCCTCCCAGCCACCAGTGCAAATGAGAGTTTGATGTAAACAAACTTCAGGTATACGGAGTGAAATATGGTAAGTGAAGCTCAGGGTAGCTCGGCGAAACACAGAGGCAGCCTGCCCTGTGGGTGTGTGTTAGACCGCCGAACCTGCCTCGCCAGGAATGAAAGAGAAAAGGAAATATACAGTAATTAAAGTTTATTAAAATGTGCGGTGGTGCACGGGGTTGGATTTAGGGCACAGGAGAATAATAGAAGAACTAGTTAGAGAGGATTTTCTGATGTTTTTTTAAGGAAGCTATTCAGGGACAATTGAGTGAAGCGCATAACATCTTGTGCTTCAAATATTACAGTGTACTTGAAGCATGTTTCACGGTTGAATTAAGGCTGGAAAAATACACCACACAAAGCAGAGAACGAGGGAAATAGATGCGTTACATCAAGTCTTCTTGCAAGGCAATTCATAAGATTATTGTAGCTTCTTCTTGCACAAGTGGTTGGGGGGGGGGCAAAGGTTCTCAAAGAAGTAGCTAGCAATTTGAGCACACATTCAATGTGTGCATGGATTATTAAGCACGCTCTCTTCCTCTCACACAGGGACACAAACATAAAGTGATGTCCGCCTCTGACAAAATGTGTGTGTGTTTTCAGGGCCTTCTTCCCTCTTCAGGAACTCCATTCATCAGCAGCAACGTAGGCTATGAATGCAACACTCCCCAAGGAAGAGCCTCCCCTGGTGGGGCCAAAACCAGGGCATACCTCCACCTCACACACACTCACGATGTCACACACCAGGCAACCGTGCGGTTTACAGTACTGTTTAGATCTCTGCAGCAATTCATCATTCTTTAATGAATGATGTGTCCTCCTCTCCGAGACTGTCACTCTTCCTTTGCTTCTATCTATCAGATAAGAGAGGCTGCAGACAGCTCTCCTGAGCGTGAGCTATATCCTGTCATAATATCTGGACATGGACGGGCCGTGAGCAAACACACCGTAGACTGGCAGCAACTAAAGCGTCCGCACACCAGAGCTACCGCCGTTGACGTTTTGCATTATCTCGCTGTGGCCTTTGTCCCCCTTTCGATATCCATCCCATGTCACGCGCAAATACACCCAGACACATGTGAGCCCAGGCTGCGGCACAAACAGTATGTCAGTGGTATCACTAGTGCTGTCATGGGACAGATTGACATCAAAGGGATGTGAATCTGTGTGAGGCGTCCCCACCACTGCCTCTAAGGTCTTTCACACATCTTTAACAGCACCCAGGAAAACACACACAAAGACACAGTATATACTGGATCATTTCCTGGGGCTGATAAAGTACGTTCATTACCTTGACAGAAAGAGGAGGCGTAATCACACCAGATTGTGTAATCTGGTGCCAAACCGGTCCCTTATAGATGACTATTAGTTGATTAGAATCCATTCTTTACAATCAGAAGCCAACCTCCACAGTGAAAGCTTATATTGGAAGCCTAATAAAGTCTCAGAGGAGTGCAGTCCATAATATGCACTACGCTTGGAGAGTGTATATTACAGACCATTTCTCTTGATTGTTATTTTACTGGCATCCAATTAAAGAAATTAGGACAGCGCTGTGGCGGGCTCATCAGACAGCGGCACTGTAAAGTCAACCATAAGGAGGTTCCTAATAGCAGTGTAATGGGGACATTTTCCATCGCCCCTTATTAATATTTCACACGTAATGTGATATCTACAGCAAAAAATTCTTTTGGTGAGGTGGAGGTTTTAAATGAGTCATTTTTTTCTGAAGCACACCCAATTAAGTGTAAAGCCGCCGTGCAGACGACGACGCTGATAGAACTGCCAGCGTTCTGAGCGTTTGAGTGGAAATCGTTTGAATGTTATATCACAGTTGTGTGAAATGTGAATTGTGTTTGATCATGTTTTGTTTTGATTAGCAGCGTTAATATCAGACTATATAGTATTATTCTGCCTCTTACCTTCGCTGCACCATGACGCCATGAAGCAGTCAGTTTTTTTTTACAGCAGTGTTAAACACTCAGACCACCCCTGTCTTTATGTGATTATTTCATACCAGCACAGTGACTCTCAAAGCAGGAAATTAAAAAGACTTTTAATTTCCCATCTCAAGTTACGCACGTTCAACCTTGAAGTTAATTAAAAACATTGGCCACATGTGAGCTTTCCTGCTTGCTTTTGCTTGGTGAAGCACCATGAGGAGACACACTTGGACAACCTGATATTAAGTGTATTGATACAGTAGACCGACTGGCTGCATGCGCTGACTGTATACAGGTCATCATTTCCACCAGGGGCATCATCTCAGAAACAGATTTAAGGGCCTAAGCCTCGATGAGGAAGGTCTGAGTGCTGCTCTCCCAGGAGAAATGTGTCCGCTGCTGTAAAGTTGTTGTTGTCCCTGAGTTTTGAAAGCCACAACAGACAAAAATCAATACATAATTTGGCTTTGTTGTTGCAAGAACCATTGGTATAAATTGTTTATAAGTACGGTGATTCTGTCATTGTTAAACATTAAGAACATTATATAGGATGTTTCAGAATTGTAAACTGTGTTTACTCCACATGCTCACCAGGTTCAGTGAAGACAAGCTATTTAAAGTGGCAGATTAGTCCATGTTTATTTATTTAAAATAGATTTATTCCGATTGGACGAAATAGAAAACTAGTAACAGACAAGACAATTTGATTTCATTTAATTTTAAGGGAAGATTAAAGTGCTAATATCATTTGAATTAAATACACATTTTATCCCTTTAATCATCTGCAACCCCAACCATCACCACAGTGTGTCCAAGCAGCAGCTGCCTTTGAGGATCAATATCTGCCAGTGACATATCACCCTGAAATGGTACTTGCTAATGGGAAATAGAATGTGTCAGTGGGAAACGGTTGAAACAACCCTGAAATATGATGCCACGGCAGAAACTTCATCAGACATTAATTAGAAATTTCGATTGACCAACTGACCCAATTTACCACCATCAAACTTGTGTAGTTGCTGTGTTGTTCTAAGCTGAGCTCAGGTCCATCGGAGATACAAACCTTCCTCCCGTTCCTCGACTTGACACACACTGACATAACTGGTACATTACATTAAGTAATTACTTCAGTCTGCAGGGGTTAACACATTAGTGTGTAGCCAGTGTGCTGAATCTAAATTTGAGTCTCTATTTCATGGTATGGACTTCAGTAAGCAGTGGGTAATGTGCAGCCTCTGGCATGCAATGGTGCGTGCGTGCGTGCGCGTGCGTCGTGCGCGTGCGTCGTGCGTGCGTGCGTCGTGCGTGCGTGCGTGCGTGCGTGACAGGAGAGCCCCATTGACCTCCAGTAACAGACCTATTAGTAACTCATCTTTTGCTGAGTGAGCCATGAGGGCAGACCTCCGTTTGCAGTCCCATCCATGAACACACACACACACACACACACACACACACACACACACACACACACACACACACACACACACACACACACACACACACACACACACACACACACCACACACACACACACACACACACACACACACACAGCCCACTCACACACACACACACAAAAACACACACAAACAAAAAACACACAAAAA